>JAGKTI010004625.1:12358-49443 GCA_018397915.1 Birgus latro | reverse complement strand
TGGAAAAATCCGGGGAAGATTTACTTAGCGCAGAGAGGCTGAGCTGACGTCACGAGAGGTTAATGGAGGGGAGGTAAAGAGGGGAGTCTAGAATGGGGGAAAATGGCTAAATTGTCAACAATGGATGGGAGTACTGATGACATTAGCAGCTCTGACTATTGTTGGACATTGTCAGTGCTGATAGATGATACAAGTCACCACCTGAAAGCCCGGGGGAATTAAAAATAACACAGAGTCACTCAAGTGACGTCCCGCAGTATGATCCATTACACCCGACCGTCACGAAAGTGACGACCCGCGGTGTAGGGGTTAATGAATATGTGAATTTTTTTTTACTCCGATGAATGGGGAAAATGATAACTGCTCCCATAACAAAAACTCTGAAACTAATGGAAATATAGCCTCCAAAAACTCACGAATTTTCCTTGTTTATGTGTACAACACATTTTTACATAACCTATAATTAGATTTTAAAAAAAAATAAAGCATATAGTCTGAATATAGATACATGATTTCGGTTATGAACCAAGGGTTTACCTCCGCCAGCGAAGTTGAATGTTATGTATTCACCTGTGTTTGCGTGTTTCTTGTTTGTTTGTCCACACAATCACCTTGACGTGGTGGCGGGGCTTGAAGCGTGGTTGGTGGTGCCACCTACTTTGGGGGTGTGACTATCTTTGTAGGGTTCAGCATTTGTCGGCCTCGTGGACCAAGCGTCCGCTACATCACTAGTGGAGGAGGCCTGCTGGTGATGTTAGTCCCTGCCCGTTTGCCATCTAGGGCGGGACTGTCGCCTCCCCACGTGTTTGCCGTGCGTGGCGTCCAGTAATGCTGGGAGACGGGAGTCCTGGAGGTTGAGTGATCCTGTACGATGCACCCTGCAGCTAGCAATACACCTCTTTTGTCCCTTATTTTGGCTAGACGGGCGGCCTGGTCGGGCCCAACCAGGTCAATCAGCTGGTCATGCGATGGCTATGGTCAAGTGGGCACTGGGGGGCCTGGTGGCTCCTATCGTCCTGGAGTCACCCTTGCCAGGCCCCCCAGTGGTTACCTGTGTGTACTCCCCTGCTACCCCTAAGGTCGCCTGTGGCATATGGCCTCCCCTTGTTGGGCTCTGTGGTGGGTGGAAGGGAGGGGGAATGAAGTTATTTAGATTATTAATATGAAGAATATTTTAAGAAAACCTGCCTCTCTCCCAGATCTCAGCGTGTCCACTAACTGTCCTCAACCTTCACTCATTGCCACTCTGGAGCCCTTTCAGGTTCCACATGGCTCCATGGGGAATTCGGCCTCCCCTCCCTTGCCTCCCCGGTCTGGTGGTACCCATAACAGGGGTCGCTGGCGGGGGGCAAGAAGTGTACATGGTCCTCGGTACCCCCTTGTTAGAAATATGAGTACACTTTTGATTGCTCCTCCTCCTGCACCTTTTGCCAAATTCTTAGTTGTGTGTGGCCCTGCTGGAGTGGACCTCCGAAGGTGTGATATTTTTCATGTGCATCAAGAACTTGATGCTGCCTGTGGTGCAGCCCCTAAAGTGGTTCTGCAGGCTGATGGCAGTTTGTTGGTAGTGGTGTCTGACGCTTCTCAGAGCGTGGCTGTGTCACGAATTTTCTACATCGTAAAATTATGTAACGTAAATTGTGACGTTGAGTGATTTTGCGGGAGCAATGAATTATTCTGAAATGCACAAGATTTCGCTCATTCTCTCAACCGTCCGCTCGCGTACTTATATTCGCATCAAGTTGTCAAAACTTTCGTCATTCTTTCGCGAGTGATTGTTTTTATGTGCAGACAGTGCATTCCTCTGAGCAATAATTTCTGAATTATCACTTCCGCCTCTCTGACCGTTGCCCGGCCACACCCTTTCACATGCCCTCACGTCGGACACTCGGAAACAGAGTCAGTCTGCTTTGTAGCCACGGAGCATGTGGGTTGTGCTTTACGAGAGCTCGATTGATCACTTTTCTTAACGATTTCAGATCTTAGCTTGTATTGACGTGTATTCCCGAAGCTCCCACCAACTTGGTGATTGACAGCAGCATGGTCTCACCCCTTCCGATCAGTATTTTCTTTTGTTTTCCTAGGTATAAGTTTTTGGGTTATTTAGCTATTTGTCTGAGTGTTTGAGTGAGTGCATTTTCCTTTCTTTGATTTGAATTGGAATCATGTAACATAAATTTATTTTCTTGTATTCAATAAATTTACAGTTCGTTTTCTTGAGCTTTGTTAAATGTAACAGTCATGTTTAATTTTCCCACATATTTAGTACAGTTTTGCTACTCCACGGTAGCACAACTTTTTATATTAATCACGACTGGTACTTAGGCCAGCTTTTGGCACTAATCCTTAAATCCGTTGTGCTAGCTAGGAGTTTGGCTCAGCCAAGATCCTGATTATTATTATTATTATTATTATTATTTGAATGTTAAGGAGAGAAACTAACTTTCTCCGAGGCCAACGGTACAATATTACAGCCTACTTGAGCGTCTAGTCTCTGCTGTGTACCGTTGAGAAAGTCTATAAATTCTTGACTCTAGAGAATTGGCGAAGTAAGCCAGCATAAAAGTGAAATCACCACTTGATTTCACGAGTATATTCTCTCGTAATAAATGACTCGATAGTCATTCCTAGCACACATAGCTATACATTGTATACTCCAATTATACAATATTGCATTATCCTCCTGAATTATACATTTTTCCCCCTGACATCTGGCGACCTCATTCCAGGATAAACTCCTAGCTTGGAATTATTACAAAATTATTCACTCACTCTTACTTTAGTCACTCAGTCTCAAACTAAGCATGTTGGAATCCAGTGCATACGTGCAAGAAGCTAAGGATATGGGGCTTACTAACCCCCAGGAAATTCGAGAATATGTCCTGTCGTGCTTCAATTACGAGCAGCAACGCGAGAATGCCGCCCGTGAAGAGCGGAAATTTGAGCGGGAAGAACGGCAGAAAGAACATGAACACGAGCGCGAAGCACGTGATCACGAGCGCGAAGCACGTGAACACGAGCGTGCTGAGCGCGAGGCACGTGAAAAACACGAGCTGGAAGTGCTGAAGCTGAAGAGAGACTCCTTGGCTTCAGGCACATTGGGTGCAGCTAACCCAAGTTCTGCTAGCGCTTTCTCAGCATCTGTTCTAGCAACTCCACGTCTCAAGTTTCCTTCTTACAAGGAAGGTGAGCGAATCGAGCCATTTATAGCTTGTTTCGAAGACATGGCAAAGCTGTACGGTCTGGATGAGGCTGCTAAGCAGCTTCATTTCCTTAGCCTGTTTGAGGGCCCTGCCCTCGACATTCTCCACAGAATTCGCAGAGATAATCTCATGTACGAGATGATGAAGACCGCACTCATCAAAGTGTACGGTCTTACTGTTGATCATGCTAGGAATCAGTTCATGAAGGCGCGTCTCCAGGAAAAGGAGACAGCTGTTCATTTCCTTGACCATCTCACGGCATACTTAGGCGAGTGGATGGAGAAGGACGAGGTTTCCAGCACGCGAGAGGGAATGATCGACCTCGTGCTGCGCACACAGCTGGAAAAGTCATGGCCTGCTGAGCTTATGGCCCAGCTCAAGATGTCCAAAGTGAAGGATGCAACCCAAATGGTGGAAAAGGCTGATGCTTTCTTTACTGCGTACGGGTACCAAACTCGTAGGCAACAGCCATGGAATAAGAAAGATACTGCTAAGTCTGGTAAGCAATCCCAGACTGAACCCCAGCATCAAGGCCATTCTTAGAATAATGGCCAAGGTCCAAACAAACCGCAGAAGGACCAGGGGCAGAATACAGAACCCTGACTGGAAGAGGTACAAGCAGTACCCTAACCAGCAGCAGTACCCTAAACAGCAGCAGTATCAGCCACGCAATCGGCCAGTGGGACTAACCTTTTCAGCACCAGCATCAGTGTATCGGAGGCAGGAGGCAAACGGAGCCTTCATTCCCCAACAGGCACATGACGGTGCCGTCCCCACCAGCACAGGTCCATCTTCACAGTTCTCTAGTCCCCCTCAGATGGTGAACTCTCCTCCACAGGCCGTCAGTGCTCCTGCTCCCCAGATGGTGAGTACAACTCCTCATGCACCTAGTCAAAGTACGACTTCTCATGCACCCAGTTCGGGTACGACCCCTAAGGCATCTAGTTCTGCCAGATTTGAAGTCGTGTGCCATGCAGCCTTATCAATGGCTAGCCGCTTCCTCCACAGGCCCTCCCACAGGTAAAAGTGCCTTCCTTGTTCAGCCAGGGTTTGTGGGAGGTGTTTCTGATAATGTTCTGAGAGACAATGGTTTCTCAGGCTGCACTGTCAGGCAGAGTCTTGTTCGTCCTGAAGAATATACAGGCAGATAGATCCAAGCTCAGCTTATTGACGGATCAGTGAGATTGTTCCCTTAGGCACGTATCCAGGTAGCATCTCTTTTACACAGGTTCAACAGTTGCAGTTATCATGCAAGAACCTATGTTTGACCTCATTATAGGTAACATACCAGGTGCCAAGTCTAGTTGCACCATAGATGTCACTACTCAGACTTCGGTTGCAGTAACACGAGCCATGGCCAAGGTTCCAAATTGTGTTGCCCCAGTGGCTATTGCATTGCCACAAGATCTGATTTGTAGTTAAGATGTTCTCCAAGAGCAACAATCTGACCTGACCCTTGCTGTTGTGCAGAAGAAACAAAAGGGTAAAGTGACCAAGTATTCACGGGGTGGACGGCTCTACCGTGAGTCACGAACACTCGAGGTCGAGGTTCGACTGCACTTTGTCGTTCCCGCGAACTACTGCCAAGCAGTATTAGAATGGGGTCATTGTTCAGCATCAAGAGGTCATGTGGGCAAAACGAAAACCCAAGGCCGTATCCGTGCTGACTTTTTCTGGCCAGGAATGGGACAGGAAATAGACAGTTTTTGAACTCCTGCAATGTGTGTCGACATACCACCATTCAGGAAAGTTTCCTTCTTGTGCCGTTTGAATCCACGCCCATAATCTCTGAGTCGTGTGAGAGAGAGGGCAGTGGTAATGTGGGTGCAGACCTGACATCTCACTTGTTGGCCCCACAGGACATAATATGTCTGGGGTCTGTACATACATATGTACCGTAGCTCATAAGTGCACAGCCACAGCGATCCCAACCGAGGACACCAACGACGAATGTGCAGTCATGGCAATCCCAACCAAGGACACCGAGGACAAATGAGCAGTCGCGGCGATCCCAACCGAGGACACCAACGACAAGCCCTTATTAGTCGTAAGCATAGGGCTAGTACATATTGTATGTACCGTAGGTTAAGGGGGAAGTTCAAGACCCCACAGAGGCAATCTGAGGCTGTGTTTGAATTACCATGTGGTGTGTCTCGAGCTGTGGGCCTCCCCGAGGAATCCCAGAGATTACACGGAAGCCACATGAGTGTTCACACCCACGCAGGGTGTTAAAATGTGACCTGCCCTAGTTTGCATAGGGATTCTCGACTTACCTTTATTAGTTATAAGTGCATGGTCACTGCGATCCCAACCAAGGACACCGATGATAAACGGGCAGTCGCGGTGATCCCAACCACGGACAGTGATGACGAGCCCTTTATAGAAATAACTGTAGTTATAAGTGAGCAGTCACGGTGATCCCAACCGAGGACACCGAGGACAAACGGGCAGTCACGGTGATCCCAACCACGGACACTGATGACGAGCCCTTTGTAATAGTAAGTATAGTTATAAGCGACCAGTCACGGCGATCCCAACCAAGGACACCGATGACAAACGGGTAGTCGAACCTCGCCCTCGAGTGTTTGTGACTCACGGTAGAGCCGTCCTTGTTTGCGAAGGAACTTGGCTCGTCCACCCCGTGAATACTTGGTCACTTTACCCTTCTGTTTCTTCCTCACAACAGCAAGGGTCAGGTCAGATTGTTGCTCTTGGACAACATCTTGACTACAAATCAGATCTTGCGGCAATGCAATAGCCACTGGGGCAACACAATTTGGAGCCTTGGCCATGGCTCGTGTTACTGCAGCCGAAGTCTGAGTAATGACATCTGTGGTGCAACTAAAATTGGCACCTGGTATGTTACCTATAATGAGGTCAAACATAGGTTCTTGCATGACAACTGCAACTGTTGAACCTGTGTAAAAGGGAGATGCTACCTGGATACATGCCTCAGGGAACAATCTCACTGATCCGTCAATAAGCTGAGCTTGTATCTGTCTGCCTGTATATTCTTCAGGACGAACAAGACTCTGCCTGACAGTGCAGCCTGAGGAACCATTGTCTCTCAGAACATTAACAGAAACACCTCCCACAAACCCTGGCTGAACAAGGAAGGCACTGTTACCTGTGGGTGGGCCTGTGGAGGAAGCAGCCAGCCATTAATAAGGCTGCATGGCAGGCTGTTCAACCTTTGTCCATGCGCTCGGGTCAGTCTGTCACATGTTCCCTTCATGCTTCATTGAATCATTCTCGTGGGGTCGTGTATGCCAAGGGATTGCTAATATACAATGAGGCATGCCTTGCTGAAGAATTGTCTGCACAGATGGTAATCAAGGTTGAGCGAATTAAAAAGAAGATAAATGGTGACCTTGTGCCTACTCCATCCGTAATTGCTACTTTTGATTCATTGAGCCTCCCTGCTGTTCTTGACGCTGCATGGTACCAGTACAGAGTTAGGCCCTATATCCCTATGCCTCGTAGATGTTTCCATTGTCAGCGTTTGGGTCATATTGGTTGAACTTGAAGGTGCCTTGCCCTGGGACTTCTAGCAGTCTGTTTGTTGTGGGGGTTTGGTGTTCATGAGGGTGTGGAATGCCCTGGTCCCGTATCATGTATCAATTGTGGTGGTGAGCATGCTTCTTCCTCTAAATCCTGTGATCGATACAAAATGGAACATGAAATTTTGTCTCTCAGAGCCACGGAGAGGCTGAGTTTTACTGAAGCAAAGAACCGTGTCATGTCGGTGTATGTCCGCCCAGGTGTGTCCTTTGCTTCTATTCTCTTTAAGTCAAAGCCTGGTATGCACCGTCATGGGGCTTCTGCTCCTTTCACTGACACTTCTCCTCGTCCCTTGTCAGATACTGGACGTCCTACTCCTCCTCCTCGACATCTCCCACGGACTCCGGCACCTTTGAAGTCTGCATCTCGTCCGGCTGCTACTCCTTTACCAGCTGCTACTCCTGCACCAGCTGCTACTCCTGTACTGGCTGATACTCCCGTATCGGCTGCTATTCCCGAACCATCTGCTGATCCTGTATCATCTGCTCACTTTGCTTCTGATGTTCAGTCTTCTTTACAATGTGCTTCTACAGTTTCTAATGCATCAAGTTCTGGTGCAGAGATGGAGGTTGCGTCTGCCAACCTCAAACGGGTGAGGAATTAGGACTCTTTGCGTGACTCCCCTCCTTCAAAAGTTCAAACTTCTGTACCGTCTGAGATTTCTGAGGGGGCTCTTCACTCAACAACACAACCAGTGGCAGCATCTAAGTCAGTGAGTGTTCGTGATGGTCTTTCTAAGATTCTGGTCCCTGCCTCTTGCTCAGGTGTGGCGGGGTCTGGGTCTTTAGATTCTCAAAGAGCTGAGTCACTTGCTTTCTCTGATCCATCACCCAGCAGCCAACCTTTGGATGTTTCGGTTGGGGAGGGTTCAGTTGGCCCCAAGGTGCCAGCTGGACCCCCACATGGTTGTGTGGACGGGGCAAGTGGGTCTTCCAGGAAGGTCTCTGTGCCTCGGGCTCAATCTGGCGATGGGCGGGACATGTCTCGGGGTAAGGGTCCTTCCACCCATGGAAACTCTAAATCTTCGTTGTCCTCTCAGTTGATGAGGCAGAGCCTCACGCTTAGGAAGAAGGGCTTTCGCACCCTTCTCAACAAGGTTGCTACATAGCCCTTGTGTTTCTCAATTCATAATATTTCATACTAATCAGTATGGCTCAACCAGTAACATTCTGTCTTCAATGGAATTGTAAAGGTACCATGGCAAATTGGGAGGAATTACAGTTATTACTTTCTGCTCTGAGCCCACTCTGTGTCTATCTCCAGGAGACTATGGTGAGGGATAGGCCGTTTCCTTCTATTAGGGGGTATGAGGTCTTCCATGTACCTCCTCCTGGCGGCCACAGCGGTGGATGTGCCATTTTATGCCAATCTGATATCCCCTTCATTTCATTTCCAGTCCAGTCTCATCTTCAAGTTTTAGCGGTACAGATGATGTTGGGAGGTGCTATACCATCTGTTGTCTGTACCTTCCGCCTTCCGCTCCTGTTATGCATGCTTATCTGGAGACCCTTATCAGACAACTTTCACCCCTTTACCTACTCCTTGTTGACCTTAATGGCCGCCATCCTTTGTAGGTTGACTCACTTTCAAATCCCCAGGGTGATCTTCTTGCCTCTTTGGTTGGGGATTTAGTTTTGGTTGTCCTAAACGATGGGAGGCTGACCCATTTTCATGTTCAGACTGGCACGTATTCCGTCATTGACCTCACCATCTCCTCCTCTGATTGTGCCCTTGATTATACTTGAGATGTTTTGGATGATCTGCATGGTAGTGACCATTATCCTGTGTTGGTTCAGACTACTCGCTCTGTTCCTGCAGCCAGTATGCCACGCTGATGTCTGGATAGGGCTGATTGGTTTTTCCCTACAGGGTTACTGATTTCCCAACTATCGATGATGCCGAACATTATTTTACCAAGACTATTTTCTCAGCAGGGGTTCATTCCATCCCACGGACTTCCGGTGTTTTTCCCCGGAGACCTGTACCATGGTGGAATGATGACTGCTCTATAGCAAAAGGAGCTTACAAAGTGGCTGCCCATCGGTATTTTGCCAATAGTGATGTTGTTTTTCTAAAAATCCAGCTTCACAAAGCACATGCTCACTATCGACGGGTCATGAAGGATGCTAGCCGCAACTCGTGGAGGTCGTATGTTTCTACAGTTATGTCCTCTTCTCCAATGCCAATGGTGTGGAAAAAGGTGCGCAAGATTTCTGGAAGGTTCTTGCCCCCCTCCCCACATGTGTTGCGACTTCAGGGCAATCTTGTGTCTGCACCAGATGCAGTAGAGTTTGCAGATCAGTTTTATGCTGTCTCAAAAAAAAGATCCTTCTAAGCTGTGCGCTAGCTTTCGTAGGAATCAGGAGAGGCTAAGCCTGGCCTTTTAATCTCGTGGCAGAGAGCCATATAATTTAGACTTCAGTCTCCATGAGCTACGTGCTGCCCTCTCAGAGTGTGGTAACACCGCTCCTGGGCCTGACGAAATTCCGTACATTATGCTCCGTCATCTGCCGACTGATTCACTTCAGTTTTTGTTGGATCTTTTTAACAGGGTTTGGGGTGAGGGCTCTGTCCCCAAGAGCTGGAAGTTGGGTGTTGTCCTTCCTATTCCCAATCCTGGTAAGGGCCTTCCCAGGTTTCCAACTATCGCCCAATTGCTTCATCATCGTGCGTGTGCAAGCTATTCGAAAAGTTGGTCAATGTCAGGCTTGTGTGGTTTCTAGTGAAGGGTTGCTTTCTCTCTCCTTCGCAGAGTGGCTTCCGTAAATTCCAATGTACTTCGGACAACCTTATAAGGCTCGAGGCATTGATCTGTGAAGCTTTTGCCTCCAAATTACATTTTGTGGCTGTGTTCTTTGACCTTGAAAAGGCTTATGACACCGGATGGCACCATGGCATCCTCCAATAACTCCATGCCTTTGATCTACGTGATCGGCTGCCTTTGTTGCTTGAAGACTTCTTGACTGATCGCGTGTTTCGGGTCCGTGTGGGCTCTACCCTCTCTGTGCCGCTGTGCCAGAAGGAAGGTGTCCCACAGGGGAGTGTTTTAAGTGGTTCCCTGTTTGCAGTGGCCATCAATGGTATCCTTGACACTGTGCCTGCAGGGTTATCCTCATCTCTTTATGTGGATGACTTAGCTATATAGTTTTCTGGCTCCCTCATGTCTGCTATTGAGCAGTGTATGCAGCTTGCCATGGACAAGATTTCTACCTGGGCAACTTCCAAGGGTTTTCGGTTTTCTTCTTCTAAGACTGTGGCTATGCACTTTTGTAGGATGAGAGCGGTACACCCGGACCCTGGTCTCCAGGTTTGTGGCAAGAGACTCCATTGTGTTGTGGAGACAAAATTCTTGGGCCTGACATTTGACTGCCATTTGACTTGGGCTTCACACTTGGCAAATCTTAAAGTATCATGTATGAACGCTCTCAGTCTGTTGAGGGTTCTGTCCCATACCTCTTGGGGGTGCTGATCAGAGAACACTCTTGCATCTGTTTCAGGCTTTTGTAACATCCAAGCTGTCGTATGGCTGTGAGGTCTACTCCTCTGCGACAGAGTCCAAACTAAAAACTTTAGATGCAGTGTATCATGCTGGTCTTCGCCTTGCAACTGGGGCTTTTCGGTCATTCCGATTCCCAGCCTGTTGGTGGAGGCTGGTGTGCCTCCCTTAGGTCTGCTGCGTCAGTCTGTTGCAGCACGGTGCTGGCTTCGGATTCGCCGCCTTCCAGACTCACTTGTCTGTGGGTGTGTGATGAAACAGTCTTATTTTTTGCACTATCGCAGGCACCCTCGCATGCCTCGTCCGTTTAGCTGTAGGGTTCAGGACATCATGAAGGAGTTTGGTTTGTCTTTAGTACCGGTACATGTTAGTCCAGTTCGGATTACGAGGGTTGCGCCATGGATCTTGCCCAAGGTAACTTTCTGCAGGTCTCTGGCAGGCCCAAAGGATTTTGTCACTTCTCAGTGTCTTTTACAATTATTTTTAGAACATTGTTGTAGTCATGATGGTTCTGTGCCTGTGTATACTGACGGCTCTAAATCCGCCTCTGGTGTTAGTTTTGGAGTGGTATTTCCAAATTTTAGCTGTGGAGGTAGTCTTCCTTTTGCTGCCTCAGTTTTTACTGCAGAGTTGTCAGCTATTGTTTTAGCCCTGAAGTTGGTGTTTGTCCACCATGACACATATTTTACTATTTTTAGCGACTCTTAAGGGGCGCTTTTGGCCCTGGACCCTTTTAACTCTTCCCATCCTATAGTCTTAGATATTTTGGAGTTGTCAGGAGAAGAGAGTGGATTTCTGGTGGGTTCCCGCACGTGTTGGTGTGATGGGCAATGAGAGGGTAGATGCATTAGCTAAAGCTGCAGCTTTCAACAGCCCCCAACCAACTATCTGCTTCCTGCTTTTGATATATAACATCATACCTGATGTCCAGAATTTATAAGTGCTGGCAGAGACACTGGAATTGTGTTGCTCATAATAAACTAAAAGAAATCTTTCAGAGTGTGGTTGTGCCACGGGTTCTCCCCTCCATGTCTCCATGTCACGGCGTTTCGAGGTGGCTCTTGCTGGGCTTCACACTGTTCACTCTCAGCTTACACATGGGTTCCTGATAAGTGGTGAGACTCAGCCGTACTGTGATGATTGCCTTGTTCCCCTTACTGTCCGACACTTGGTGGTCGAGTGTCCAAGTTTGGCGGATCTACGTCACAGATTCTTCCATAGTCATAGAGGGACAGATGACGCCTACTGTCTCTTTTCGATGCTTGGTGGAGCCTCTAGCAATTTTACTGATGTTTTTAGTTTTCTTCAGGAGGCTGGCCTCCTTCCACTTTTATAAGTGATTGCTACATTGTTGTCCACTCCATTCCTCTTTTTTACAGTTTATTTCACGTAACAGTTGTTAAGTTTGTTTTGAGTGTTCACTTTTTATTTGCTGCATCTTTTAGCTTGTTGTCCGACAGCATATGACCCTGGCAGTTGCGCCGCCAGATCTTTTAATACAATCAGTCAATCAGTTGTCCACACAGTGTCTCCATAAGTTCTCAAAGAATTTCAATAAAATTTTGTGGCAGGGTGGGCCATGTGCCAAAAAAAAAAAAATTGATTAAATTTGGGGACAGATCAGGATCAGGATCCTGCAATCTCACTGAGAGAGGTATGCGCTCTGTCAGTGCCTTCTTGTCCTTTATATATACTGGTATCTTACTTTTTTGGACTGATCCACGCAAATTTTACATTCATCTAATGTTTTGCCTTTTTATGAGAAGGAAATCCAAACTTAACTATATTTTTGAAGCATTCATAAACTTCTGCTTCTTCAGAAATATAATTGTATTGTTTTCCATGAAGTTTTTCTTCAATGTGAAGCTTTGTTGGACCTCACACTGCTGTTTTGTTGTATTTTTTGGTTTGTTTTTTTGATGCAATAAGAAACTTAGATTTTTCTTTTTTACCCCTTTGGGGATGTCTGTACCCAGGGTAAAAAAACACATTTTTCTACTAGAGTTACAAAAGCAGGCAGGTCCTGTCTCTTTAGGGCAACTCTCACTGGTCACCTGAAAACAGAGTGAATGCAGTGCACTCAAAGCACCTGAAACGGCATTGCAAAGAAAAAATACCAAAAAAGTTAAATGAGCAAAAAATAAAATAAAAATCCTTCCTTTGATCATAACCTGTCACCAAATAATTGTTGGGCAAATCTGCCTACACATATAATGGAGTATAGGTAGGCCTACCACCACACCAAAAACTAGAAAAATTAGGCAACAGATAAAGATTGGCAGGGTTGTGTTACTTTTTACCCCAACTTGCCTTATTGTTTTTTTTTTTTTTACACAATTGACTATAGAGTACTTTCCAGTTCTATTTTTTCTTTATACGGGTGTCCAGTGCAGGAGGGGGATGCCTTCACGTTATGGCACCAACAATCATCCCTCAGCTCACTCCCTAACCCAACAAAAGAAGTATAGTGTGCTGCAGGAAAGGGCATCTTCACCGTGAAGTCCACTGGGTTCATGTCCTATGATCCTGTGGCTACAGCAATAATCAGGTGCCTAGTAGTCTGGTAACTCTGTGATTCTGTAGCCACTGGTGGAAGAACTGTAGTGCCGTAATTTTAAGGGTAATTTAAGTATACTTAAGTTAGTATAAGTGTAATGTAAGTTCATATAAGAGTAGTTTAAGTTAGTGTAAGTGTAATGTAAGTGTAGCCCTGAACCCCTGATTAATTCATCCGCAATGGATATCAAATTCCATATTCAGGCTTGTTCCCTGTTAATATTTGTAGCAAAAGTGATACTCGTAATAGAAGAACTGTATAGAGCAATTATGGGAGTGAGAGGCGTGGTCAGTTCTCATGGTAAAGACGAAAGTTTAGCACGAGTCTAATAATCGCGAAAGTTTGTATTCATACTTTGAATTCGTAAGTTGTAAGTCAGGTTTGGTATTATCATCTTTTTGTACTACATAGTAATGAATTGAAGCTTAGTTCAATTCTAATTGCTGATAATAGACATTTGTAACCGAGAAATTTGCTTTACACTCACGTTTAGTCACTTAGGCCTGACAACTGCGACACATGGTTATAATTAGTTTAAACACTCGCTGGTTTTGGCTTCGGTATAATTGTCAGTCCCATACGATTACCACAAAATTTTAAACATCGTAAGTCAGTCCGTCTATGTATGTCGAGTGTGAACACTTGATGTCATATTCCTTATTAGTTGGTGTAGACGGTAATCTTGCAGAGGAATTTGTCGCAGTCAGTTCCAATGGTAGAACAACCGGGGAGGGTAGGACGCGAGCGGCCTCGAGGGCGTCACTCCACCGCTGCTCCTCGAATATTACAGGTGAGAGTCCACGTTCTCTGAATACTTCCCCCCTTTTCCCTAGTTCCTATAATGTTAATACTCTCCATATATTAATAGGTTGACTGTTAATGTTTATCCTAACTTCTTTCATGGTCACTCCACCGCTGCTCCTTGAACTTTACAGATTGCCGTAGTTTCCATCGTAACCATCTGCCTGACGACAGAAGTAACCGCGTGGTTCCTCTCGTGGCACCTGTTACACTAGACATTCTCCCCCTCCCCTTCTCAGATTCACTAAACTTGGTAAGAATCATTGGTCCACTGTAGTACTGTAATTTTCTACATATTTGTGAAAATTGGAAACGAATAGTAAGTCTGTTTGAATTTTAGTCCTAGAAAGCTATTGAAAAATGCCTTCCGGATTTAGAGTGTCGATTCGTTTACATAGTTCCTCTATTATCATGGTATGAGTTGTTTGTGAGACTCGAAGTGAAGAGTGTTGGAAAGAATTTGGTCCCGAGGATTTATTCTGTTACGTAATTTTTCCAAGGTCATTACCCAAGGAGCCCATAGGAGGCCATTGGATTGCTGGTTCCATGTTAAGGTGTCATTGTGAATTTAATGATTTGGTATATGAAATTGTTAGATACACTGGAGATAGTGTTAATTTGTAAGTAGTAGATTCAGAGGTGAAATTTATATATTTATATGTGCATGTGAATATAAAATTATGCTTAAACCCAACTGTGAGGAACTCTGATCATAACAGTGTGTTAGTATCATTCCGAGAATTTATTCAGCGAAGGTGAAAGTACTCTTGCATCCATTGATCTTCTTTTGGTATATCTGACCTGCCGTGAGATAATATCGGTGCGAATGAGTAAAGATTTTATAGTTTCTAGTCATTCATATCCTGTAAGTAAGCTATGGTTAATTTGATCAATATCTAGTTTCTTATATTTATATGTTTAGACTTAGTAAATATTAGGTTAAGTTTTTATTGTGTTTGAACTGTTATCCTCTGGGAAGTTTATTTCTGAGATTGAGTGGCCCGCAGGGTGTGTTGCAATCTTAATAAGACTCACGCTCTCTAAATTATTCACGCTACCCTAGTCACTTGGGGGAGGCGGTGGCTCGATCGGTAGAGAGCTGGCTTGCGGTCCTAGCGGACCCAGGTTCAAATCCTCACTGGGGCAGGGAACAGTTTAAGGATTTGAAGTTCTTTAAATCAAGCTTTACTGATCTACCAGAAGACCCGCCGACATGTCGTAAAAATACCCCCGCTAATACCAATACACCAGTTCTGTATGAGACAGCCCTAGCATGTACAGCCCTGGCATGTATTCGATATGGACGGTGGGCGTTAGTGCCGAATTGGTGACATGTAGAGGTGTATGGTATGTAGGAGGACTGCTGGGCCTTGATAGCAGGCTGTGAAGCCTTTGCCCAGAGTCGGACATAAAAAAAAAAAAAACTCATTCACAAGGCCTCAGTGCTCTATATCTTACTTAGTGAAGCTAATAATTCTTTCCCGGCATTCGCTGGGTGGTGGCAGCCTACTCTCGTAACTCTGTTTCGTAACGTTGGTATCTCTTCTTCTTATTTTCATTAATTAACTGGGAGCTCTACATTGGTAACACATAAACGGTTGAATTTCTCTTAATTTACGTCATTAACAGGGAATATATAAAATTCTCGTTACCACACTGGTGTCAAAGCGGTGGGATCTTATTTTCAGTAATTAACGCGGAGGCCTCCCAAATTTCGTTATTACAGAACTAACCCGTACGTTAGTTTGATCTTCATGAGATGGCTGGAAGTTTTCCAGTCATAAAATAATGTTTATAGATATTAAGACGCAGCTTGATATTCTGTCTGAATTTAATCTGGACAATGTCAGTAATGTAAAAGCACGTGCATGAACAATATAAACTCAAAGTAACGTAAACTTACTTCTGGTCGAGATGTTAATTTACCCTCTTCCTCATCCACATCCTAGTGACTGACACATAAATTTTGTCAAGCATTACCAGCCATAATGCTTTTTCAAATGTAGATGATGTGGCCAAGTGGGCTGAAGGAACTAATAAAAGATGGTAAAGTATACCAACACTATAGTGAGCTAAGATATAGTTGTAAATAATTTTTATTCATAAAAAGACAGCAGAAACCTAAAAGAGTAGGATCCAGATTTATTCGTATTAAGAATATGGACTAATTTTCTGGATAACAACATTCCATAGTAGCTTAGATTTATCACAAATGTTTTTTCCTTATTTATTTTATCATCTACGGTACCCCAGTTTGGTAACTTTGTGAATGAAGACAAAGATGTAATGATGCAATCTTAAGCGAGCCATAGGCTTACTAAAGTTTGCATTTATGGAGGCACAATTCTCACCTGCGACTGAGGGAAGGGATCAAAGGACTACCCTTGGGTCCTGGTATGGCCATCATCATAGGCAGGAACCTTTCTTTGGCCAAGTAGAAGTAGCACTTCCCTTGTGAAATGAAAGATGGAATAACTTTTAGTCTAGGTAGTATATTAATTATTACTGTAATTGATCATAAATCTACTTGTGCTTGGAAAATTTAATCCTTTCACTAAGATTTCATGTTGGATAGGTAACATTCTTCAATTACCTTAGCCAGAAATTGACATTCAGTGATTTCCTAACACATACAGGCTCCTATATCTCACTCTGTGAGGGAAAAAAAGGCATCTGGAATGAGCTATATTACTATACTCGTCCTAACCATGTGAAGGTTTATGGTTACAACATTACTATTCTGTGGTGGGATATTCAATCGATCTTATGCTCGTCTTCCTGGCATGACGTAGATTTTTTTTCGTCAGTTATGGAAGGTCCCTATCACTTCTTTTCAGCGATTTATTTGGCTCATTACACCTTATTGTCCTATTCTGTGTTACATAAATCCATCCAATATC
Source organism: Birgus latro (assembly GCA_018397915.1). NCBI lineage: Eukaryota > Metazoa > Arthropoda > Malacostraca > Decapoda > Coenobitidae > Birgus > Birgus latro. Next base: position 32,925 of record JAGKTI010004625.1, on the reverse strand, counting down.
CCCATACTCTGCTATAATCACTTGCAAAAAGATATTAACCAGCCATATCCAAAAATGAATTGCTGAGGAAGAGGTCTTACTCAGGTCTCGAATTTATCCTACAAAATAGCAAGTATTATTTATGAGAGGAAAAATGCCGTGGGTTGTGACTGTTTCTGCAAGTAGGACACGGAAAGGAACGTTAAGAGTCTTCCCGTTTATCTAGTCCTTCCTGGGAAAAGAAATTAATGTTGCGACATAGAATCGATCGTAAATATATCCAGTATCGCACCACTGGTTCCTATGACTCACACTGGATGAAATCGTTAGCACTTATCTGGAGCAGACAACTATACTCATTATACCTTATCTTGGCACAGATTTTTGTCCTATTACAGCTTATTTCACACAATTTATTTGCAAAATGGTACAAATATGGATCTTTAACATCCTTTCTATAGCACCACTTCATGCCTTGCATCATATTCTAGTGTCAGTCTATTGTTACAACTCGGTAATAAAGATGGTGGAACGATAATTTTAGGCCAATTTATTGCAAAAGCATTTCAACCATAAGAAGGTTAAAAGTGACTACATTATAAATCAAAAAGAGGAACGTGGTAACTATAGGTAATCAAAGAGTAAACATAAATGCAGTATTGGATAACAGATAACTACTGCAGAATTATTCAGGGCCGCAGCAGTAAGATGAGTTGTAAAATGTGACAGGAAGGGAAGGGAGAAGTAGGAAGAGAGGCGAGCAGAGAGGCAAAATGCTACATGAGAAATGGACAGCACTGCATTAAGTAGTCATCACGACCTACGACCAGAAAATTCATGCAAAATGTCCTTACCCATTATCGACATGCTTCTCCGTTCATCTTGATCATCATCAACCATTCAGTCAATTACCATTTGAACAATCAGTCATCATTCAATAATCAGTCATCAATCAGTCAATCATCAGTCAGCCTTCAATCAATCAATCAATCAATCAATCAATCAATTAATCAATCATCATCATCATCATCATCATCATCATCATCATCAAGAATAATTTTCCTACTTAAACTGGGGTTGAGGAATGTTTGGAATAGGTAAAGACAACACAATATTAGCTACCGTCAAAAGGATATAATACAAATACCATTCACCTTTATATGGTCATGTTTTTAGCACTACATTGCAACTAACATTAGACAATTGTATACACCTGAAAGTGAATTATATGAACCTGGCAAAAATAATCCTGCTGCCATTAAATGCTCCCTAAAGTAGGAGAACGTCAGTGTTTAATTCCACTCAATAGCAGTCAGTTTTAATTAAGTGAATTACAGGAACCGGGAGTAAACTACCTTTGAGAGAAAAGTCCTGAGCCATGAGCCTGCGTAACGTGAAGCCGCTGGCGAACAAGAGGTGGTCACCTCGCCTGACGTGGGAGTCCAGCATCGTCATAAAGTCCCGGGCCAAGACAAGCTGCAGGCGTTCCTTGTGTTGCAAGTCTGCCACGTCTCTCATTGGTCCGTTCTCTGCTGTCTAGGCGAGGATGTTTTATGATTTGTATGACAGGTGAGTTGCTATGACATCCTCGTTTTTAATTTATTATGGCTGCCATCAGACGATTTTATTTAGGCAAGAAAAAACCCTGACTGCAAGATTGTTACGAAAGGCTATGTCAGATCACCAAAGCATTTATTCCGTCACCAGTTCCAGAGTAGTACGTCACAAGTATGAAGGTAACAATTACCTCTTGCATTTAAATCTTCAATTTCTCGGGACCACCTAAAAAAATAATATTTAAAAAAATAAACTACTTACCCCTGGGGGTAGGGAGGTTCAAGAATACTCCACCAGTATCCCTGCTTGTCATATGAGGCGACTAAGAGGGTTGGTGGTGGGTTAGTGTTCCACCCCGTATAAAGAACAAACTAAACAAGCGAATAAAGCGCCTCGGACCAGGACGGACCATACGTTGACGACTAAGGAACGGACAAAGGACATTCTAAGGATGGGGACAGGAATGTGAGAGATGTGAATGATGAAGTGAATGAGAGAGAGATTGTTCAGGTGCTTCAGGATGCAAGAATGGAGGTATGTGGATTGACTGAAACTAAATGGAAAGGTGAGAGGGTGAGAGAATGGGAATACGGTTTAGGAATATGTGCGGGAGTTAATGAGAATGAGAGGGCAAGAGAGGGAGTATGTCTGATGATAAGCAAGAAGTGGAAGGAGAATATAAGAGAGTATGGAACAGTGGATGCAAGGATTGTATGGGTGAGGATGAAAGTAGGTATAGAAGCTTGGGCGACTGTATATGTATATGCGCCGAAAGAGGACCGAGTGGAAAGAGTGAAGGATGAGTTTTGGGCAAGTGTAGAAGCATGTATGGACAAGTTTGAGAGGAATGAGAGAGTGTTTTTGATTGGAGACATGAATGGCAAAGTTGGGAATGTACGAGTGGATGGAGTGGTTGGTCAGTGGGATGTGCCAGCTGAGGTGGATGTGAATGGTAGTGCTTTGGTGGACATCTGTGCTGGTAAGGGGTTGGCAATAGCCAACACCTACTTTCGGCACAAGATGATCCACAGGTATACATGGAGAGTCATGAGGAGGATGGACGGTGAACTTGTTGAACGAAAGGCAAGGAATGATTAGGTGTGTGTGGATGAGCGAATGAGAAGACAAGTGTTGGATGCAAGACTGTGGAGAGGGTGGGGGAATGGAATCTCATACCATCACTTAGTGATGGCCAAGGTAAGGCTGCAAAAAAAGTGGATGAAGAGATGAAGGGGAAGACAGGAGGAAATAGCTCCTGTGAGAAGAGTGGAGAAGTTGCAAGATAGGGAGAAAATGGCAGAGTATAAGAGCATAGTGGAAGAACGATTGGGAAGGTATGAGCTAGAGCAGATGGAAGGGGTGGAATATGTATGTAAGATTTTCACGGAAGAGATAGGTGCAGCGTGTGAGGTGGTTTGTGGAGTTAGGAGAAGATGCAGGGGTGTGCAAGGGACAGCATGGTGGAATGATGAGGTGAAACGAGCTGTGGAACAAAAGAAGAAGGCGTATAGTGAATGGCTTACGAGCAGAAGTAGGGGAGAAGATGAGAGAGAGAAGAGAGAGGTATATATGAGCTAGGGAAGGGAGGTGAAGATATTGGTGAAGGAGAGTAAGAAGAAAGTGGATGAAGAGTTTGTGAGGAATTTGAGTGTAAAATGGAGGGAGAGTAAGAAATTGTTTTGGAAGGAGGTAAAAGAAAATAAGACAGTCTGAAGGGATATAGTAGGGGAGTGAAAGATGGGAATAATAGATTGTTGGTGGAGAAGAGAGAGAAATTGAGGAGGTGGAAGGAGCACTTTGAGGATTCGTTGAATGTAGAGAGTGAGAGTAGTGCGAGTATAAGTGGTTGGGAATGGCTGGGAGAAGAAGAGGTGAGAGGAGGGAGGAAGAGATCAGTAGGGTAGAAGTAGTGGAAGCAATGAAGAAGATCAAGATGGGAAAGCCCCCAGTAACTGTGTGTGGTGAAATGCTGAAGTATGGGGGTGAGATTGTTGTGGAGTGGATATAGACGTTGTGTAGACTGGCTTGGGAAGAGGGAAGTGTTCCAGACGACTGGAAATCAGGTATAATTGTTCCTTTATACAAAAGAAAAGGGGAGAGAGAAGTATGTGGTAACCATAAGGGTATTTGCCTTCTTAGTGTGACTGGAAAAATATATGGTAGAATACTTATTGACAGGGTTAGACATCTAACAGAAGAGCTAGTTGGAGAAGAACAAGGGGGATTTAGGAAGGGAAAAGGGTGTGTAGATCAGATATTTGTTCTAAGATGTTTAATGAAGAAGTATCTAGAGAAGGGAAAGAAAGTGTATGCTGCCTTCATGGACTTGGAGAAAGCTTATGACAGAATAGATAGGCAAAGTATGTGGAATGTATTAAGAATATATGGAGTGGATGGGAAATTGTTGAGTGCTGTGAAGAGTATGTATGAAGGAGCTAGGGCTACTGTGCGAGTGGATGATGAGCTGACTGAGTTCTTTGATCTAAATGTGGGACTGAAACAGGGTTGTGTGATGTCTCCGTGGCTGTTTAATATATACATGGATGGGGTTGTAAAGGAGGTGCAAGGTAGGGCAGTGGATGTGGGAGTGGTTCTAGTGAATGAGGGTGTGATGTGGAAGATTCCAGTGTTGTTGTTTGCTGATGATACAGTATTGTTGAGTGAAGACGAATGGGAGTTGCAAGGTTTAGTGAATGAATTTAGGACAGTGTGCAAGAAGAGGAATCTGAAAGTCAATGTAAACAAGAGTAAAGTTATGGTGTTTGGGAGGAATGAAGTCACAGAATGCAAAGTGAGTTTAGATGGTAAGGATATGGAAAATGTGAGTGCATTCAAGTACTTGGGTAGTGTGATGAGTAAGGATGGAAGTCTGGGGGATGAAATACTTGAAAGGGTACAGCAGGGAAGGAAGGTTGTTGGTTCAGTGAAAGGGGTGATGAGAAATAGGGAGGTGAGTATTGAAGTCAAGAAGTCACTGCATGACAGTATTGTGATCCCTACCCTGATGTATGGATGCGAGGCATGGACCTTGCTAGAGGGTAACAAGTCAAGAGTGAGAGCAGTGGAAATGAGTCACTTGAGAGAAGCATGTGGAGTGACATGGAGGGACAGGTTGACGAATGAAGAAGTGAAGGAACGTTGCGGGGTGGATGTGGATGTGGTTGAGGAGATTAGGAGAAATACACTGAGGTGGTTTGGACATGTGGAGACAATGGAGAATGAAAGACTGACTAAGAGTGTGTATGTAGGTGAGGTGGATGGAGGGAGAGGGAGGGGAAGACCGAGGATGAGGTGGAGGGATGGAGTTGAGAGGTATATGAGGGAGGGGGGAGTGAGCTGGGGGGAGGGTAGGCAAATGGTGGGTGACAGCGACTTGGAGCCGTTTTGTCTGCAGCCACCGTTTGCGGGATTAGGGCTTCGGGATATACATGTAACTCTTCAATTTCTCGGAACCACCTAAAAAAATAATAAATAAATAAACTAATTATCTACACACATCCCAGCAGCTAAAAATAACTTACAACAAATGCCTGAAGGATGGAGGAGCCTGCTGGAAGGAGAGCGGTGACTGGACTGGCAACAATATCTTCCAGTGACTGTATGGGCATGGGGATGTATCTGATGGCCAGGAGGGACATAAGGTTGCTGGTGTAGCTTAGGAACAGCACCAACATGGCCAGCATCCACACTCCCAAAACCACACGTTCCCACCACCACCAACCCGTAGACTTGACCACATCTGGGTTAAGTTAGGTTAGGTTAGGATCAGCTTTAACGTGGCCAACACTGCACACTCACATCACCACCATCCTGTAGACTCGGCCACATCTGGCTAAGGCTCAGTTAATCAATGCAGATGGTACAGTCATCTATACCTTCACCACCACCTCTCACCACCATCACTTTCGAATGAATATCACATCTGAAAAATATGATACATATTGTAATCCTGTTCATATGGTGAAATTTTTTATGTCTAATACCAGCTGACTGTTTCAGTTGATAGAAGCGATCTACATTATTCCTTTCAGCACAGTACTTTTTTTTTTTTTCGAGAGGAGAGGGAGGGGGGGGTGTGGACGAGTATTTTGCATCAAGACGTGGCTCCTCTGGACGCGGGCGAGCCTGGGAGGGGACGGGCGAGAACTTCCATAGGTTACAACTACCTCACGCAACAGCCCACGCCTGGTGACGGTGAGTAATTCCTGGCCATGATAAGGTGTTGCTTTTTTACTTTTCAGACAGATATGTGTCTGGTGGATGGGTATAGAAAGTCTGTAATAATGGAGTTGCATACACTTTATTAACTCCATCACAACAATAACGTCTTTCTGTTATCATACGATTTTATTCATATTTTATGAACCCCCTAGTAGCGAAGAATTAGTAAAGACGCTGTCTGACTCACCCAGCCCGAGGATGAATCAGAGTAATAAGTGGAGTGGACAGGACAGTGAACGTGGAGCAAGTGAGGCAGGGTAAGGCTAGGAGGATGAGGTCGGCTGGTGGAGGAGATAAGACGCACAGAAGCTGAAGTCTGCACAAGTGGTGATAGTTCCAATTTATTCTTCATCATCAGAATAGCCTTGTGACAACCACATGAGTGGCAGTTACACCTTCTGGAAGGAACGTAGTACACCCATACACAGACAGTGTCAGATGTTTTCATACAGTCAGTCCATGTGCATCCACTGTAGATGGAGTATGCTTATTGTGGTTGGTTTCTTTGTTCTGGTTAGTGGAGAACACACAGGATCCTTGCATGTTAGTGGGTAATGTGAACGATATGCTTATGTCTGTGTGCATGCATATGGCTGGCACACAGAGGTGTAGTGGCAGATGCCTCTCGTATGTTGGATGATGAGCATTGCAGCTGACTGTGTGCATGTGGATCACATCTGCCCAACTATAGTTTACATAGAGGTTGGTGTATGCCTGAGCTGCTGCTATTGTTGACAACTATTCTGAGGCAAGATTATGTCACATCAGAGGACTTAGAAGCAATCTCACTTAACCATTTAATACCACGACATTATGAATTCTTACCTTGATGTAACAGGACACGCAGGCAGCTGGAAGCATTTGAAAGCCACCTGGATTGCTTCACACCTCCAGGTAGATTAAAAGAAGTCATCAGCACTAGAGACCCGAACACCCCGACCAGCCCCACCAGAATACCACCCCACACCAGTGGTCTGAAGGGCAGCAGGAAGCACCAGGGATCCACCTTGGACGATCCAATACGGATGATGATGCCGGTGGACCATACTGCCACTGGGGTGGTAAAGTCAACCACCTCTGTGCGGAGGGCTGTGACCAGGAACGGTGTCTGGCCAATGTCTGCTTCCTGAAAAATTTAGCAATAGTAAAAAATAACTTAGATTTACCCTAACTCCAGCACACCGTCTCTAGTACGTGTACAGGTGGTGATTCCTAAGACAAAGCTATGGCCCTCGTACAGGTGCAGATGAAGATTTCATTCCTGAGTTTAAAGCCATCCGACTCTAGTCTGGTTTTCAAAGAATGCCAGACACTCTATTTTATTCAATGATGCACCACTACGGGGTTGCCAACTTGGTTACTTTTTTGCTAGACTTAGCAATTTCAAAAAGTTGCCCAGCTATTTTCTCTGCTGTTTAGCGACTTTGCGGGATTATAGCTCCTTCATCTATCGGTATGTGACATTTTTAGTTATTTTTTTTCCCAGATCATTAGAAGAACAAATAATTTAAAAACAGCAGCTAAAAAAAAATAGCCACATGTCATTCTTGCTTATCGTTCATCTCCTGGACATCCTTGTATTACACCAATCACCGTGACCATCCTCACAGTGAACGTCCTGTCCTGTTCCTGTCAGAATACTCAAATGAGTTACACTGCCTTTGTCCTCCCCACACTCACTGACTGCAGCTGGCCTTTCAAGAGGAACGCTATTCTGACAGTCGAGTGCCCTTCATGTGTCTTATTAAGAAAGAATGAGCAAAAATTACAGCCAACGTTTTCGAGTGAGAGCCTCAATGACTCCAGATATTGCTGTGTTCCCGTCCCCCACTGCCACAGGCTTCAACAGCAGTAGTTAAGTATACTAAGGATGATGCCCAGTGAGTTTTTTTTTTTTTTTTTGTGGTCAGCCTTTCTGTGTGCAACAGTGAGATCAGCTTAGGCATTGTAAATAAACACTGGCTTCTTAAGTTTGCTGTCTTTATTTTCCAAATAGCTACACTTAATGCTTGCCAACTTCACTTCACTGTTTTCATAAGTACCAGAGCTATACACTCTTCTCTAACTGCACAGACACTGAACTGACACTGAACTAAACTCAAACTGAACTGAGACGAAACTGACTTCCCTAGGCTCTTCCACCTCCTTAAACTATTACCCTTCCCTACTTCTCCAGAGTTCTAGTACACTCTCGAAGGCGCAACAGTTACCAACTCGGTGACATCCAAAATATCCAGAGCTTTTCTTACTCTAAATAGCACTTTAAATGCTTTAGCATACAAACTGAGATAAAATTTCACAATTTAACTAAAAATCACATAAATATAACATTATAGAGAAAGAGAGCATAAAATTTAAAGGATGACTTTGCGAAAAACCTCCACTCACATATAGCAGGCTAACTGGCAACTCTGACACGTAACTGAAAAATACAAGAAATACTGAGAACCATCCAGTACCTCCTGTCTAACAAATCCTGCTTCTCAACACTACCCCCTCCCTTGTCCTTTGTCGTCCCGACAAAACAACACAATGTATACAAACACAATCCCTAATCCAAACTAAACATTTGTTAATACAAAAAATCATCCTTCAACTTATCAGGTCTTCTCCTATGCTGCTTCAAACGACATCCCTGCTCCTCCACACAGTCCACTCCTGGAATGCCTTGGTCCACTTCCTGATGTACTTCTTCTCTTGAGGAACTGTCACTATCCTCTTGTACTTCAGCTCCCAGGTCCTGCTCAACACCCTTGGCTGCGGGAGAGCACGATTCTTCAAAGATATCCCAGCAGTACTGTTTTGTTCTATGGTATTACCACGGACGAGTCAAGTGTACCACCTTTGGGAGAGATTTCCTGCCTTCCTGAATCGGCGGTCCAACACAGTGTAAAGCCCATCCCATAGGCTCTGTTGGCTGCTCCGATGACTGTCCCTTCTTCCACTGAGGATTGTAAAAGCAAATTTTGTCACTGTCCTTGAAACTCACTTCACTTGCCATGGCATCACATTTGTTAAGGGCTCCTTGCACTTGCTGATGTACCTCAGCCAATCTTTCCTGAAGATGCTTCACACAGCTGGAGGTGTCTGTTTGCAGCTCTTCACCACATGGTCTTCTTATTAACAAGTCAATGGGTAAACGTAACTCAAGGCCCAGCATCAGTTTTGCAGGGGTGTAGCCAGTAGCCTCATGGGATGCAAACCAATATGCCATCAGAAATGCAGATAACTTTTGATCCCCGTCTGTTTGTCCCTCTACGCAGTACTTGGCCAGTTCTTGTCCCAGGGTCCAGTTGAATTTCTCCACCATCGCATTTGACTGTGGCCTTAGTGAGGTCTTCCTGGTCTTCTTGATCCCCAGTAAATTGCTACACTTACAGAATACAATGGATGTGAAGTTTCTACCCTGGTCTGAATATAGCTCTTATGGCATCCCAAAACGACAGAAGAACTGGTCAATCAACACCTGAGCAATAGTCGCAGCCTTTTGATCGAGGATGGCATAGGCTTCTGGCCATTTTGTTAAGTAGTCCAAGGCGACACATATGAGCCAATATCTTCTTTCATTGAGTGGCAAAGGTCCAGCAATGTCCACTACAACTTTTCATCGGAGTACCCACTTGGTACAGCTGAAGAGGTGCAAAATTAGGTTTCTTGGGTCCCTTCTTGACACAGCATATATCACAGGCCCGACACTACTCTCAAACATCCTGTGGCTCTTGACTGCAGGGTTGAACCTGGAAATATCTTCCCAGGATGGTTACACTGTACTCAGCTGTGGCCACTCTAGCACTAGTTGTAAATCTGCATCCTCCAACTGCATACTCTTCAGGTCTTCATCTGACACTGGCCCTGTCACTGATTTCTTACTATGATCTTCTTTTTTTACTACACAGCCGGCACTCTGGGTCAAGAGCCCCAATGACTCAATCTGTAAGCATTGCCATGTACCCACCCAGGACGGCGCTGCACCTCATAATTATGCTAGTCCAGCTTCCCGTGCCAGCATGCCAGTTGTCATTCTGGATTCTTTATGTCTTCAGCACTTGAGTGCCACATGGTATGTCCTAATGATGAACTAGGACCCATACAAGTAGGGATGGAAGAAGTCAAGCTCTTCATCACAGCCAGGAGCTCCTTATGGGTCTCACAGTATTTCTGATCCAGAACTTCTTCCTGTAAAATGCCACCCCATACTCTTTTTCATCCTTCTTCTGTGCGGGACTCCACCAATACCACGGTCATTAGCGTAACAGACCAGGTTAAATGGCTGACTTTGATCCGGCTATGGCAACTCTGGAGAGCTGGCCAACGCATGCTTGAGTTTTTTTAAGGCTTCCTGAGTTGGTGCTGTCCAAAAAAAATTTCTTCCTCTTCCCTAACAACCTGTGCAGCTATCATTGCAAAATCCTTGACAAAACGCCAACAGTAGGCACCCTAGCCCAGGAAACTCCATAGCTCCTTTACCCAAGTTGGAACCGGCCAGTTTTCCTCAGCTGCCACCTTCTCTGAATCAGTACGGATGCCGCCCTCGCATACAATTTGTTCCAGGTACTTCATTTCCTTCCGGAACAAGTAGCACTTCATGGGGTTCAGCTTCTGGTGCACTGCTCGGATCCTTTTGAGCACCTCTAACGCCTCTCCAATTCCTGGTCAAAAGTTCGTCCAGACGCAATTACATCGTCCAGATAGACGAGAGCTCCCTGCCAGTGCAAGCCTTCCAGTACACGATCCATGAGATACTCAAAAGTGGCAGGAGCATTGCATAGGCCAAATAGCATCACATTAAACTGCCATAAACCCCACCCATACACAAAGGCTGTTTTCTCCTTGTCCTTCTCTGCACCCTTGACCTGGTGGTATCTTGCTTTCATGTCTAGGGTGGAGAACCACTTGGCACCTGACAGAATCAAGTGTGTCATCAGTGCATGGCAAGGGGTTGCATCCTTCACTGTCACATCATTCAGGGCTCGATAATCCACACAGCAGCTTACAGAGCTGTCTTTCTTCCTTACCAGAACCACTGCTGGTGCCCAAGGACTGCTGTACTTTACTATCACTCCTTGACTTTGGAGATTCTCCATCACCTCCTCCAGTTTTTGCCATTCGGCTGGCGCCATCCTTCGTGATGATTGATTAATTGGGCAGTGATCCCCAGTGTCTATACAGTGCTGCACCAAATCAGTGCACTTCAGTTCTAGGTCTCTGGTGGAAAAGACATCAGCAAACTTCGCCAGTAGCTGCCTCAGATTCAGCATTTATGAATCATGGAGGTATTACACTTTTACAGGCCTTCCTCTGATGCCACTCAGGATCAATCATGGCACAGTCCCACAGTCTCTCCTCGTTGATCTTCTGTGGCTCACGGGTGAAATTGGCCACCACAACCGGCGCTTCACCTGCACCTGTTTCCACCAATGTTCTCCCCACCATCATTCCAGCCTTTGTCTTGCACTGGACATCAGGCTCCACTACCCTTAGACAGCTGTCAAAAGAGCCACTCATCTTGCACTGGAGCAATAGTTCTGATTTTTGGGGGTATCACTGTAGTACGTAGCACCCTCACCTCACCACCCCCCACTAAGGACGGTCACCTTGAAGCAGCGGCGGGGCTTGAAACGTGGCTGGCAGTGCCACCTGCTCTGGAAGCATACTTACCTTTCCAGGGTTCGGCATCTGTTGACCTCATGAACCAAGCACCCCCTACATCACTGGTGGAGTCATCACTGGTGGAGTAGGCCTGCTGGTGATGTTAGTCCCTGCCCATTTGCCATCTAGGGTGGGACTGTTGCCTCCCCACGTGTTTGCCGTGCGTGGCGTCCCGTAATGCTGGGAGACAGGAGTCCTGGGGGTTGAGTGACGCCGCATGATGTGCCCTGCAGCTAGCAATACACCTCTTTGGTCCCTTATTCTGGCAAGATGGGCGGCCTGGTTGGGCCCGACCAGATCAATCTGCTGGTCATGTGTTGGCTAGGGTCAAGTGGGCACTGGGGGGCATGGTGGCTCCTATTGTCCTGGAGTCACCCTTGCCCTGGCCCCCCGGTGGTTACCCTCATATACTCTCCTGCTACCTCTGGGGTCACCAGTGGTGTTGTCCCTGGCATAAGACCTCCCCTCGTTGGGCTCCATGGTGGGTGGGGGGTTGGAGAATGATGTTTATGTAGTATATTAATGGCTCTATTACAGAAAAATACTGTTGCCAATGCCTCATCTGTCCCTGGCAATTCTTAAGAGTCATCCTCCCTCACTGCCACTCTGGAGTCTTTCCAGGCCCCAAGGGACTATTCTCCTTTGACCCAGAGTTCAACTGGGAATGGGAAAAGGTCATGTCAGGGTGGTTTGGCCCAGAAGATAATATGCAGGAGACCTTTGCTAAGTATCTAGTGATAAATAAGGGGAGGCGGTAGCTCGATCGGTAGAGAGTTGGCTTGCGGTCCCGTGGGACCTAGGTTTGAATCCTCGCTGGTGCAGGGAACAGTTTAAGGATTTGAATTTCATTAAATCAGGCTTTACTGATCTACCAGAAGACCCGCCGACATGTCGTAAAAATGACCCCGCTAATACCAATACACCAGTCCTGTATGAAACAGCCCTAGCATGTATTCAGTATGGACGGTGGGTGTTAAGCGCCGAAGTGGTGACATGTAGATTGTAGGAGGACGACTGGGCCTTGATAGCAGGCTGTGAAGCCTATGCCCAGAGTCGGACACATAAAAAAAATAAAAAAAAAATCCCTCTGTGGGTGGTTCAGTGCTGCATGTAGACATTTTCAAATTGCACCGAGCCATTGTTTCTGCTTGTGTCTGTGAACCAGTAATCTCAACCCAGGGGGATGGTAGCCTACATATTGAGATGTCCTCCCCAGCAGGAAGCCCCCGTCTCCAGACTCTGACCTCCGTATCTGGTAACAGTATGTCTTGTATACATCATTCTACCTTCAACCAGTGTAAGGGGGTCATTTACTCTCTGGACCTACTCCAGTACCCAGAGGCCTGGTTATTGGAGGACCTTCACTCCTCTGGTGTTGTAAATGTTGACCAGGTACAGAAGAAAATTGATGGTGGTCTGACCCCAACTCCGACGCAGTTCCTGACCTTTGACAGATTAACGTTACCTGCTTCTGTGAAACTGGCTTGGACCTCTCTTCCTGTGAAGCCCTATGTTCCGAACCCAAAGAGATGTTTCCACTGTCAGGAGTATAAGCATGTTAGCCACTCTTGTTGTTGTGCATAAGCTGGCCTTCTTGGTGTCTGTGTCTCTTGTGGTGTACCAAGCCATTCCAGCAACTGCACAGGACCCCTTAAATGCTGTCATGTGGAGGTCCTTCTGCTGTCTCTTCTAAAAACTGTCCAAGATACTGCCTTGAAAAGGAAATTTTATCCATTTGTACACGTGAGAGGGTTTCGTTTCCTGAAGGAAAAACGAGAGCCCAGACACTCTTCTTTCAGCCCGATGTTAGTTATGCGTCTTTTCTGGAATGCCAGTGCGTCACCCTGTACCTAAGAGACAGCCTCGAGCCATTCTAGTAACCACTCCTTCAACTCGTGATATGCAGAATTCTGTCCCCATGGTTAGTACTGTTTGTGATAATGATGTTTGCCAGACTGCTACTCCAACTGTTTCCGCCTCCACTTCGGTGGCTGAAGGCTTGCACACTTCTGTGGTGGTGGCAGATGTCCATGTTGACCGGACTCCTTCTCCCGTCTTACCCAGTATGGCCGACGCTCCATCTGTACCTGGCAAACGTCACTGTTGTTCGTCAGAGTCCTCTGAGTGTGAAGACCAGCCAGCTAAAGTCTCTTTTGTTGACCCTTCTGTCGACACCTTTCCAGTTCCCTCTGCCCAGTAGGCTGAGGGACAGCTGATGCTCATGGTTCAGCTCTGGTCCACTCCTCACCTGGGGATGTTGTTGGACAGCTCGTTGGTGCATCAGATCTGAAGCATAGGATGGTCTCCTCAAATGATTTGAGTCCTGTGAACTCTAGTTCCACTTCTGGGGGTTCTGGTGGGGGCACTGACCGACCTACATCTCCAAAGGTGGCCCCCAAACTGCCTTCCAAACAAATTAGTATGCCCACTCCAAGAAGGAGTGTTGTAAAAGTAACTTCCTCGTCCTCATGTTTGCCTTAAGATGTTAGACAGAGGGTGCGGGTTTCTGGTGCTGGGCAGGCTCCTCCAAAGGGATTTCATAAGCATCAATCCAAACCCACTTGCTTGTGAAGTGTACAGTCCTGCTCTTACTCATCATTCTTCAACAATGGGTTCTATCATTCAGTGGGATTGTCGGGGTATACGTGCTAACTATGATGAATTGTGTCAGTTTCTCAATTTACTCTTCTGTGCATGTACATCCAGGAGACCATGGTAGGTGATGCTGTTCTTTCCAATCTTTCTGGCTACCATGCCTTTTATTCTGATCCTTTGCCGGGCCAAGGTCGTCATGGGGGTGCTGTTATCTTCCTTCGCCAGGATATTCCATACAGTCATCTGGACATCTGCACTCCTCTGCAGGCTGTTGCTGTCCGGATGTTTTTACGTCGGCAGTATAAAATTTGTATTTCCCTCCTAGTGCTACTGTTGAGAGGGCGGATCTGGAACGCCTTATTCTGGCCTTCCTTCTCCATTTCTATTACTAGGAGATATAAATGGTCACCATCCACTATGGGGAAACAGTGAGGCGAACCCTCGGGGTGTCATGCTGGCCTCTTAAGTGGGAGATGAGGAACTGAGCATTTTCAGCTCTGATAGAATGACTTATTTCCATAGCCAGACTGAAACTTGTACTGCAGTTGATTTGTCCTTATGCTCAGCTGATGCAGTTTTAGATTTCACCTGGGGTGTGTTACCAGACCTGTATGGCAGCAACCATTTCCGTTACTCTTAACTGCTAGTGCAGGTGGACCTCAGCCACGTCTTCCTCACTGGCTTCTGGATAATGCTGACTGGCCACGTTTCAGGGGATTAAGTTCCACTTCCCTTTCTGTCAGTGAGTTTGGCTCTTACTGAGGCAGTGTCATGTTTCAATTACTTGTTGCACTTAGCAGCTTTTTTATCTATTTCAAGAACGAGGGGTCAATTTGACATCCGGTTCCTTGGTGGAACTCTGATGTAGTTCCGCAGTGAACGCCAAACGAGTCGCCTTCTCTCGACTTCATCGTCACCGTGGGGATCCTCAGTATTTGGTGGCGTATCAGAGGGCACGAGCTCATATGAGGCGGGTTTTAAAGAAGGCCAGGTGTTCATCCTGGAAGGGTTATATTTCCTCCATCAGTACGAGGACTTCCATCAGCCAGGTGTGGAACCGGGTAAGGAAAATTTGAGGAAAATTTACTGTTCCCTCCCTACCTGTCTTATCTGCAGCAGGTGGAACTGTGGCTGATCCTTTCACTGTTGCAGAGATGCTTGTCGATCATTTTGCCAGTGTGTCACAGGAGGATGCAGATACGCCTTCTGTTTGCCACCGTCGGCACCTAGAGTCTCGTGGTTTCGGTTTTGGCTCTTCTTGAGGAGTGCCTTACAATGATCCATTTTGAATTTCTGAACTCCAGGCGGCTCTGTCGCAGTGCCATGATTCCTCTCCTGGTTGTGATGATATTCCTTATGCCATTTTACGTCAACTGTCTGATGAGTCCCTTTTGTTTTTGCTCTCATTATTCAGTTAGATCTGGTGTTCTGGGGAGATTCCGGCTTGTTGGGATGTTGCTGTGGTTATCCCCATCTCCAAACCAGATAAGAACCACCTACAGGCGACGAATTATCGGCCTATTTCTTTAACTTCTTGTATATGTAAAGCTCTGGAAAAGATGGTCAGTGTTAGGCTTGTGTGGTTTTTGGAGAAGTGATTTCTTATCCCCTGCCCAGTATGGTTTTCGAAAATTGTGATCTACCTCTGATGCACTACTGTCCTTGGAATCTTCTGTCTGTGAGGCTTTCTCCACTAATCGATCTGGAGAAGGCATATGACACTGCCTGGCATCATGACATTTTACTTTCTCTTCATGAATTTGGTCTTCATGGGCGCTTGCCTGTTTTTATTCAGCAGTATTAATTTAGTCATTTTTTTATGGGTCCGAGAGGAAAGAGTGCTTTCTAATGCCCAAGCACTAGAAGATGGAGTACCACAAGGGAGTATACTTAGTGTTACTCTCTTTGCTGTGGCCATCAATAGTGTAATTAATATACTTCCTGATGGTGTATGAGGCTAACTATATGTCGATGACCTCTCTGTTTCCTTCAGTGCATCTAGAATGTCTCTGATAAAGAGGAAGTTGCAGCTGGCTCTTAATAGAAATTCTGACTGGGCAGAGTCTCGTTCCTTCCGTTTTTCTTTAACAAAGACAGTGACTATGCATTTTTGTCATCTTGGGTGGGGTTCACCAGATCCTGACTTGTATCCCTATGGTCGGAGAATACCCTGTGTGGCAGAGACGCAGTTTCTGGGTCCTCTGTTTGATAGACGACAAACCTGGGTTCCTCATATTTGTGTTAAGATGGCTTGTCTTTAAGTTTTGAGTCTTTTGAGTTTTGGCTCATACCGCTTGGGGTGCTGACAGTCAGACCCTCCTCCTCTTGCATAGGTCTCTTATTTTTCCTAAAATTGAATATGGGTGTGAGGTGTATACCCTTGCATCAGATGCCCGTCTCCGGTTGTTAAATTCTGTGCATCATGCTGGTGTACATCTGGCAACCAGGGCATTCAGGTCATCCCCGATTCCAAGTTTGTTGGTGGATGCTTCTGTACGCTCCTTGGATTTGCGACGCCAGTCGTTGATGATGAGGTGTTGGTATCGTCTTCACCACATTCCGGACTCAATTTCTTCTTCCATCTCCTCCTAAGATTCTCGATCTTCTGTTTATGACACTCGTCCTAGTTTCGCAAAGCCCTTTGGTTACAGGGTCCGGTCTGTTACGTTAGCCTTGTCTGTTCCAAAACTGGCAGTTTGTCCACATTGTATCCCAAGGCTGGATATTTGGCTACTCCCTCATATGACAATTTGTAGGTCTGTTGTCGGTAAAAAGGGCTCACTTCCCCCTCAGGTGTCCCTCTCTCTCTTTTTAGAACATGCCTCCACTCATGAGGGTTCTGTCCCCGTCTATGCTGACAGGTCTAAGACTGATACTGGAGTAGACTTTGGTGTTGTTTTCTCTTCCTTTAGTAGGGGCGGTAGCCTTCCTAATATTACTTCAGTGTATACGGCGGAACTGACTGCGATTTTATATGCTCTCAAAATCATTTTTACTCTCCCCCATTCTGTTTTTGTGACTTTTAGTGACTCCCGTAGTGCTCTCTCCGCACTGGAGTCTTTTAATGCATCCCATCCATTGGTTTTATCAATTTTAGGGTGGCTTTTTCTTCTTGGCTGTTGTGGCCGCCATGTGGACTTCTGTTGGGTTCCCTCACATGTTGGTGTGGTGGGCAATGACAGGGCAGATACATTAGCTAAAGCTACGTCTTCTCAACAGCTTCCAACCAACTACCTGCTTCCTGCTTCTGATGTAACACCTTACTTGTGGTAAGCAATTTGTACGCGTTGGCAGAGACATTGGGATTGTGTTGCTCATAATAAACTAAAATAAATCTTTCAGAGAGTGGTTGTGCCAAGGGTTCTTCCCTTCATGCCTTGGTGATTGGAGGTGGCTCTTGCTAGGCTTTGCACTGAGCACTCTCAGCTTATACATGGGTTCTTGATGAGTGATGAGACTCAACCGTACTGTGATGATTGCCTTGTTTCCCTTACTCTCCGTCACTTGCTGGTCGAGTGTCCGAGTCTGGAGGACCTACGTCAGAGATTCTTTCAGAGGCATAAGGAGGCAGATGGTGCCTAATGTCTGTTCTCGATGCTTGGTTGAGCCTCTAGTGATTTTAATGATGTTTTTAGTTTTCTTCAGGAGGCGGGACTCCTTACTGTTTTATAAGTGGTTGATATTTTATAAACTATTTCTTTGTTATTTTCAGTGTTTTATTTCTGCTAGCTGGTATTATCTTTGTTTTGCATATGCTCTTCTTATTTGTTGAGTCTTTTATCTTGTTGTCCGGCGGCATATTACCCTGGCAGTTGCGCCACCAGATTTTAATTATAATCAATCAATCAATCAGTCACCTCGCCACCAGAACTCCTATCTCAGTGCCGTGACGGGAACCAACTTTCCTCTAACCTTCAACTTCATGGAACAGAAGTCTGGCTCACATCTCAAGAACATGAGATAGTCCAGACCAAGACGGCAAAGATCCTCCACCTCGGCTACATAAACTGGAAGTGCTGCCTCTTGCCCTGCCACTTCAATCCAGACATCCAAGAGTCCCCTCAGTTCTGTGCAGTGCTCAGTTACACCACACAATTGTTCTGATGACTTAGGCAAATACCGATGATGTACTATATCAGGCCTCAGAAAAGTCTGCTCTGAGACTGAGTGAATCATCAGGGAGCACTTCTTGCCATCTCTTCTTTCATCTACTCACACACTGTCTCAGTTCTCTTTCATTTTCACAGTATTGGGGCTACTTTTGAAAAGCCGGCTGGTGGTTGCCCCGTAACACCAGCCTCCACTAGTTTTCCGCTTCTTTCTAATCCTCCTTTTTCTTCTTTGGACACTCAGAACTTAAGTGTAGATTTCTTTGCACTACTCTGTTTTTGCTCTTTCTTCCATTTATAACAATCCTTCTTCTTGCATCCTGGTTTCCCACGCAACCAGCAACTTCCACCGGTCATCTGTTCCCTCTTCCACTTGTAGCAGTCCTCTTTCCTATGTCCTGGCTTTTCACCATACCAGCAAAATCGTTCATATTTTTCCGCTTCATGTACCTGCCTACTTTCTTGTCTTGAATCCTGCAGTATGACCTCCCTGAAAAGTGGACATACTGGACCTGACAGGGCTAAAATTCTTGAGCCCTGGCTAGTGCTTCTTGCATGCTTCTGGGTTGTACCTGCTTCAATTGCACTTTTAACTCTGCATTATCAAGAGCATCGATTAATTGTTCTCTCAGAAGAATAGCAAACAGGTTAGGTGCCGCTCCAGGGAACGCCTTGTGTGCCAGACTCTCCAGGTCATGAACAAGCTGCCGAAGGGATTCACCTCGAGCCCATACACAGCTCCGGAATCTTGCCCTGTAAACGTCAGTCTGTTACTAAGGACTGATAACTGTTCCTGACATCTGCCCAACAATCTCCATTGTGGCACCCTTGAGGCTAGTGGCAGGCTGCACAGTCCTCGGCCTATCATCTGAACCATTCTGATGAAGCCCATACGCGGCTCCAGGATCTTGCCCTGTAAATCTCAGTCTGTTACAAGGTCCCATATCTATGCTCCAGCGCTTCTACTAGGGACTGATAACTGTTCCTCTCCTCCACTGACATCTGCCCAAGAGTCTCCACTGCGGCACCCTTAAGGCTAGTAGCAGGCTGCACTGCCCTCTGCCTACCATCCCAACCATTCTGATCAGCAAGTAACTCAAACTGTGCACGGTAAGCTTCCCAAGATACTCTGCCATCAGATTCGTGAGGATTCTTTTTAACTGGACCCCCATTATATCGATCGATGCACTTCGCTGGTTTGGGGCCTAAAAACTGGGGCATCATAATTACGTCCAGAACTTAAAACTTCTGCAATCTGATTATTCAGCACAGTAATTCTACCTTTAGATGCTTGGGATTCATCAAGATCCACCAGCACTATTTTTTTCATATGCTCCCTATACACTAATCTCTGGCTCAGCAGCGCAGTATTTCTTTACAGCCCCAATACTCTCACAAATTTTCTTCAAATGGCTGTCTGCATGCTTCAACTAGTTGTATACATGTTGTGTACGCTCCATCACATTATTGACTACCCCATACTTCTGTTGCTCAGGCTTGGCATCTACTTCCTCCTTAAACTGTTGCTGTTCTTCCTTCATTTCCCCAATGAAAGCATCTAGTTGTCTTTACATCCTCGGTTTTAATTCTCTCTCTGTTGCTCTATTGAAGCTCTTCATATCGTTCTTTCTGTCTTTCATTTTGTGCCTGTAATTGATCTTTAAGTTCTTTCTGTCCTTCATTCTGTGCTTGTAATAGCTTCATGATTGCTCACAGACATGCTTGGCCTCTCGTATGTACAGTACACTCTGTGTTTTCATGTCGAAGGTTTGACTCACTTCAGCACTTTTCTAATGATCCACACTCCTTACATCACTGTTACGTTCCCGTCCCACACTGCCACAGGCTCCAACAGCAATATTTCAGTTATGGAAGGACGTTCCCCATTGAGTTGTTGTTCTTATGGTCAGCCTTTGGTAGTGCATCAACGAAATCAGCTGAGGCGTTGTAAATAAACACTGGCTTCTTATGTTTGCTGTCTTTTTTTTTCCTCCAAATAATTACACTTAATGTTTGCCAACTTCATTTCACTGTTTTCACAAGTACCGGAGCTATACATTCTTCACTAACTGCACTGACACTTAACTGACACTGAACTAAATTTAAACTGAAATGAGCCGCTGATTCCCCTATGCTTTTCAGCCTTGTTAAATAGCTTTGCCTACTTCTCCTGAAATACAGTACACTCTCAAAAGGGCAACGGTTACAAATTCGGAGACATCCAAAATATCCAGAGTTTTCCTTACATAATACAAGCCTCTAAAGGCTTTAGCATACAAACTGAGATAAAATTAAATTATTTAAAAAATCACAAAAATGTGACATTATAAAGAAAAAGAGCATAAAATTTATTGCATAACTTTTTAAAAAATTATTACTATTATTTTTTTTTGCCTATCGACCGTTTTGGTCAAAGATCCTGGTCAGTACGGCAGCTGTATGTATATGTATATACAT
>JAGKTI010004624.1:19888-49443 GCA_018397915.1 Birgus latro | reverse complement strand
GTGAGGTGAGGTGAGGTGAGGTGAGGTGAGGTGAGGTGAGGTGAGGTCAGGTGAGGTGAGGTGAGGTGAGGTGAGGTAAGGTAAGGTAATAAGAACACCACTACCACTAATAATAATAGTAATAATAATAATAATAATAATACAATAACAATAACAATAATGATGTGCACACTGCTCTTACCAGGTGGGTGCACTGCTGACTGGCCGGTGTACTCTTTGTGGGCCTGGGGTGGCTGGGTGAAGGAGTGAGTGTGCGTGTGAGAGTGTGTGCGGGCAGGGTCTCTGGTGTGGGCGGCGGGTGGCGGGAGGTTGTCGTGGTGGGCGGGAGGCGGCTGCAGCAGAGAGTCCCGCACATGGGCAGCAGGGGGGGCCAGGTGCTCTCTGTGGGGTGGGGCGACATGGAAAGGAAGGGAACACCACCCAATATGTCAGACTAGTTTACTGTGCAATGGGTGAATTAAAATTGCATATGCTAGTTTTAAAATGTATTCTAAGCTGTAGACAATCCTCGAAAATGGTAGCAGCAAAAGTACAGTAAAACCTCTATATAACGGACTTCAGTACACCGGAATTCGCTTTTATCGGACTCAAGGAGCTACCGGACTAAACTCCTATATTATCGGAAAAAGTCCGATATAGCCAGAATCAGTCCGGACTGCCTGACAACTTCAGCTATGTTCACCACAATAAGACAAGTAAAAGACATGTTTTTCAGTGCACAATACAGTATCATTATACCATTTGATTAATGTAGTGAAGGTAAAACACAGTACAATACTGCAATGGTTGTGAAAACTACCGATAAAATCCGGACTAATGTCTGATATATCGGAAAAAGTCTGGATTAGCAGGGGTAAGTCCGGATGTCACTTTTATCAGAAAATCGCATATTTCGGACTGGCCTGAGCCCCAATTAGTCCGTTATAGTGAGGTCTTACTGTAGTAGCTTTAATATAATGGAAGGGGACACCACCCAATATGTCCGACTAGTTTACTGAGCAATGTGTGAATCAAAGATATATCATACTCCTCTAGTTTTAACAAATGTATTCTAAACTAAATTTAATCATGAGATACCAAAAGTAGTAGTAATAGTTGTGATGTAAAAAGGAGGAACACCACCCAATATGTCAGACTAGTTTACTGTGAGATGGGTGTACTATGACTCTACCTAACCCTTCTAGTTCAATCATCATCATCATCTTCATCCTGACCTTTCCCAAACTAAGGCAGGGTGAGGAGTAGCAATGTCCGGACAGCCGAAGTCTGCCCAATTCAATGGGCCACGCTTTCATTCACTCATCATTCAAGCCCTCAGAATCCTTACTCCATCTATTACGCCAAAAACTTTCACCACATTCTGCAGCTTCACACAAACATATCCGATAAAGTCAACCCGAATGGTGTTACATTAAAAAGGGTTGCCAAATCCCCGATCATGAGCTTCATCTCACAACATTCATCCAGCCAGCTCAATCTCTTGTCAGTCTCCTAGCCTCACTGACTTCCATACCTCTCTTTCTCATACACTCATTCACCATATCCCTCCACCATCTCCTTGGCCTACCTCACCTCTTCCCTCCTTCAGATTCCCTCAGATATACCTTTTCACCACTCTGTTGTTATCCATTCTCTCCACATGACCATACCACCTCAGTACACTACCTTCGATTCTGGTGTCCACAGACTTCTTCACTCCGCATCATTCACGAACCACATTATTTCGTATCCTATCCACTCTGTACTCCACATACATTCCTCAGCAGCCCCATCTCCACTGCTCTCACTCTTGACTTTCATGCCACACCATAGTCTCACATTCATATGTTAAAGTTGGCACTAACACTCCTTCAAGTAAGAACTGCGCAGCTGCAATACTCAAGCCCATCTCTTATCAAGGTTTCATAGCATCAGCTACTTTCCTTCCTTGTGTCACTCTACTTTCCACTTCTTTTGCATATTTTCCTCTCTTTTCTATAACTATACCCAAGAACTGGAACTGTCACCAATTCCAGTCTCTCTCCATTCACTGTAACATCACACTGGGAGTCACCTTCTCTCTCTATAGCTATCACTTTACTCTTTTCTACATTTACTCTAAAGGCATGACGTTCACAGATATCAACAAAACTCTGCACTAGTCTACCAAGTTCTTGTCCAATATTTTCAAGTAGCACTGCACCAACAACATACAATAAATCTGAGATATTCCATCCATCATCATTCACTACCAACGCCACCCCTCTCTCCATTACTCGTGTTTTTACTTCTATCGTCACCCATCTATCTATCTACTGCCAGACACCTTAGTCCTATAAATTTGAGATATTCCATCCATCATCATTCACTACCAACGCCACCCCTCTCTCCATTACTCGTGTTTTTACTTCTATCGTCACCCATCTATCTATCTACTGCCAGACACCTTAGTCCTATAAGGGGTGGCCACAAACAAATCACCTCCATGTCACCTTGTCCCCCATCATTTCACTGCCCTGCTCCCAACTCACACCCACCTCTCTCATATACCACCTCTCCACTCCATCCCATCCTTGGCCTCCCACTCCCTCTCCCCCCCCTCCACCTCACTCACAAACTCTCCTCCTCAGTCTCTCACTCTCCATTCTTTCCACATGGCCAAACCACCTCAGTGTGTTTCTCCTAATGCTTCCTATCACATCCACATCCACACCACAATGCTCCTTCATATCCTCATTTGTCAGTCTGTCTCTCCATGTGACTCCATGTGCTCCTCTCAAATAACTCATTTCCACTGCTCTCACTCTTGACTTGTGGCCCTCCAACAAGGTCCAAGCTTCACTTCCATACGTTACGGCTGGTATCACAATATTGTTGTGCAGCATCTTTCTCACATCCATAATCACTTCCCGTTTCTTATCACTGCTTTCAAAGAACCAGCAACCTTTCTTCCTTGTTGTACCCTTTCAAGCACTTCACCCTCCAACTTCCATCTGTACTCAGCACACTACCCAAGTCCTGTACTTAAATGCACTCACATCTTCCATTTCCTCCTCATCCAACCTCACTGTACATTCACTAACTTCACTTCTCTCAAAGACCACAACTTTACTCTTCCCTACATTCACCTTTACATTCAATTTCTTACACACTCTCCCAAACTCATCCACCAAGCCTTGCAGCTCCCCTTCATCTTCACTTAACAACACAGAGTCATCTGTAAACAACAGTACAGGGAGTTTCCAAACACTGCCCTCTCTCATTTGGGCCGCTCCAACATCCACTGCCCTACCTTATATCTCATTTATAACCCCATCCATATACAGACTGAACAACCATGAAGACACGGCATCCCCGTTTCAACCCAAACTTCAAACAGAAAAATTCACTCAGTTCACTGTCAACATGCAGTGCAGCCTTAGCACCCTCATACATACTCTTCACGGCATTCAACAACTTCCCGTTTACTCCATATATAATCATGGAACACTTTCCACAATCCTTGTCTATCCACCCAGACAAATGCTTTCTTCAAGTCCATGAAGGCCTCATACATCACCCCATCCATATATACAGGGTGTCCCATGAGTTACAGCAGATATATGCAAAGGTAAAAGAATATGTCAGTCTGAGTAGAAAATATTCTATGCACATATGCATTTTTTGGATTACTTTAGGTGTGAGGTGGATTTTAATAATTACGAAAAGTAATGGTCAGAGATTGTGGAGTCGAAGCAGGAGGGGTAGGGAGGAAGGGAGGCTGGGTGTGCGGTTGCTGCTCGGTGAAATTTGTTATGCTTTTTATGGAACATTACAGTACTTCCAAACAGGAAATCACGCTATCAACAGACATTATGTAATTCGTCATTAAGGAATTTACAAGAGAACAGTATGGTTGTAACTGCCAAGAAAAATAAAATGCAATGTGGCAACATTTATTTGCTCTCAGCTGAGTGTCAGTACACTCTGTCCCGCCAAGACTGGTAAGCATGGTCAAATTAAGAGAATCACTCATGATTTATTTTGTATTATTTGAGAGCCCCAAACTGTAGACACTGCCTTTCACTTTCAGTAATGTGGAGCATGCAGATATGATGTTCATTTATGGATTCTGCAATGGAAGTGCCAATGCTGTTGTACAGGAATACAGAAGATACCCAAACAGAAAATGCCCCAATGCTTGAGTCTTCTACTGAGTTTTCAACACCTTCATGATAAAGGATCTTTCCCCAGAATAGGTGCAACAGCTGAATGGAGAGGAAAACATGAAAAGGTAATGCAGATTCTTGATACAGTGCAACACAGTCCAGACATTAGCACATGAAGAATTTCCTTCTGATTCGGAGTTTCTCAGATGAAAGCATGGAGTGCTGAGAGGTGAAGGTCTTCATCCATATCACTTCCACAAGGCTCATCTTCAGCATGGTGATTTTGTGAGGCGAGTACAAGTTTGCAAATGGTTACAGGAAAATTCTCAGCTGTGAAAAAATATTATAATCACAGATGAGATGAAGCCACATTTATCCATGCTGGGCTGCACAACACCCTCAATGAGCATTGGTGGTCAAAGGAGAATCCAAAAAAAAGGTTGAAAGAAATTTCCAACACATTTTCCATTAATGTCTGGTGCGGCATTACAGTAAGACCTCACTATAACGGACTAATTGGGGCCCAAGCCAGTCCGAAATATGCGAAATTCCGATAAAAGCGACATCCGGACTTACCCCTGCTTATCCAGACTTTTTCCGATTTACTGTATCAGATATTAGTCCGGACTGCATCAGTGGTTTTCACCACCATTGCAATATTTTACTGTGTTATACCTTCACTACATTAAACAAATGGTATAATAATACTGTACTGTGCACTGAAAAACATGTCTTTTACTTATCTTATTGTGGTGAACATAGCTGAAGTGGTCAGGCAGTCCGGACTGCTTTCTGGCTTTATCGGACTTTCTCCGATATATAGGAGTTTAGTCCGGTAGCTCCTCGAGTCCGATAAAAGCGAATTCCGGTCTACTGAAGTCCGTTATATCGAGGTTTTGCTGTATTGGTGACCAAACGACTGGCCCACACATCTTCGAAGATCGCCTTAACGGGGATGTTTATGCAAAATTTTTGATAGATCAACTTCCCTCACTCCTGGATGATGTTCCTCTGGCCACACTACACCGACCAGTTTTCAACATGACGGGGCATCACCACACTATAGTAAGCAAGTAAGGCAGCACCTTGACCAGGCATTTCCTGAACGGTGGATAGGCCGTTGAGGACCACACCAGTGGCCTGCCAGATCACCGGACCTAACACCGCTGAATTTTTATCGCTGGAGACACATGAAATCACTAATGTTAAAAAAGAAAATTAACAAGGAAGAACTTCTGCAAAGAATAATGGAAGCTTCACAGCACATCAAGAACAGACCAGAAGTTTTGAGAGAAAGTACACATTCCATGCTGCAATGAACATGACTATGTATTGAAGCTAATGGAGGACACTTCGAACATTTGATGTGATCATCATAACAATTGTTAAAGGTTAGTCATGGTGGAAAATGACTAGACTTTCCGGGACAGAGTGTACCGACACTCAGCTGAGTGCAAATAAATGTTGCCACATTACATTTTATTTTCCTTGCCAATTACAGCAATACTGTCCTCTGGTAATCCTTAATGGCGAATTACATTATGTCTATTGATGGTATGATTTCCCATTTGGAGATACTGTAATGTTCCATAACTAGCATAAAAAATTAGTCACCGAACTGCAACCGCGCACCCAGCCTCCCTTCCTCTCCCGCCTCGACTCCACCATCTCTGACCATTACTTCGCGTAATTATTAAAAGTCAATGCGTATGTGTATAGAATATTTTCTACTCAGACTGACATATTCTTTCACCTCTGCATATATCTGCTGTAACTTGTGGGGCACCCTGTATACTGAACAACCATGGGGACATCACACAAACTTGTCGCATGCCCACACTGATCATAAACCATTCACTTAGATGCCCACTTACCCTTACATATGCCTCACTACCAACCATAAAAACTCATGACAGCAACTGGCAGCTTACCATCTACACCGTACATGTGCAAAACCTTCCACAATCTTTCTGTCTACTTTGTTGTATGCTTTTTCCAGACCCATAAATGCCATGAATACCTTATAGTCCTTCTCACAATCCTTCTCCACTATCTGTCTCACTGCAAATATTTAATCTACAAATCCTCTGCCACTCCTAAAGCCACCCTGTTCATCACCTGCTATGACTTCTGATATCTCTCTTACTTGATTTGTGACAAGGTGCTTAAGGAACGAGTGATGAGGAGGAGGACATATGTACCCAGGAGGAAAATATGGAAGCTGGGAAACCAATCAATGAGGGATGCCTTTTATAGTGAGATAAGGAGAGTGGTGGCTGAACAGGAAGCCATAGATAGGGGCGTTAATGAACAGTATAGAGCCCTTAGGAACAATCTCTTGAGAGTTACCGATGAAATATGCGGTTGGACAAGAGGCCCACCAAGACATAAAGTAACTTGGTGGTGGGATGAGGGTGTAGAAGCTGCAGTTAAGGAGAAAAGAAGGCTTTTCCAGGAATGGAAAAAGGGTGGTAACAGGGAGGAGTGCTTGGCTGCCAAGCACAGGGCTAGAAGAGAGGTATACAAGGCGAAGTTTGAGTCACAGAGACTTACTTGATAATCTAAATCATGGAGAAAGGAAAAATATGATTTTTAGGGCGGCAAATCAGGTGAAGAGGGATAATCGGGACATTGTAGGTGAGCAGTGTGTGAAGAATGATGATGGAAGGGTAGTGGTGAACAGTGAGGATATTAAAGATGCATGGAGAGAGCATTATAGCCAGTTGTTGAATGAAAAGTCTGATTGGGATAAAGAAGGTTTGGAGCCAGCTGATCCAGTGTTTGGCCCTTGGCCTTTGACGCTGCTACTGTGAGTGAGGCAATAGGCAGGATGTGGGTGGGGAAGGCGGCAGGTGTGTCTGGGTTGACTGCCGAAATGACGAAGGCCTCAGGAGATACTGGGGTAAGGTTAGTCACTGACCTGATAAATATGATTATATATGAGTGTGTTGTCCCAGATGATTGGCTGTAAGAGTGCAATTGTAAATGTGTACAAAGGGAAGGGTGATGCCCTGGAAAGGGAAAATTACAGAGGTATAAAGCTCTTAGATCACATAATGAAAGTAATGGAGGGAGTTCTAGAAGGTATAATTAGAGAAAGAGTGAATATCGATGAGATGCAGTTTGGATTTATGCCAGGCAGGTGGACCACTGATGCCATATTCATTGTTCGACAGCTTCAGGAAAAATATATTGGCAAGAAAATGGAATTGTATTTTGTATTTGTTGATTTGGAAAAGGCCTTTGACAGAGTCCATAGAGAGGTGGTGAAGTGGGCAATGAGAAAGCTAGGGATGGAAGAATGGCTGGTTAGGGTGGTTATGGCCATGTACGTGGGTGCTCGCACACAGGTAAGACTGAATGGAGTTTTGAGTGATGAGTTTTCCATGAATATTGGTGTGCATCAGGGGTCAGTTTTGAGTCCCTTGTTGTTTATCATGGTGCTTGAAGCCCTCTCACGTGACTTCAGAGATGGACTCCCATGGGAGATGTTGTATGCTGATGATTTGGTGTTGATTGCAGAGAATGAAAGAGAGGTGGAGGAAAGACGTAAGAAGTGGAGAGATGGTATGGGGTACAAGGCCTTAAGGGTAAATGCAGATAAAACAAAAATGATGATATCTAGGGTTGGTGGCGGTACAATCAGAGGAGAGGGAGAGTGGCCATGTGCAGTTTGTCACAAGGGTGTGGGAAGTAATTCCATCTTGTGCAGTGTTTGTGATAAATGGGTGCACAAGGGATGCAGTTGTATTAGAAGTAGGCTGCGAGATAATACTGATTTAATGTGTGCGGCGTGTCGGGAAAGCAGATGGAGATTGTTAGGCGTGAAAGGATTGAAGTTGCTTGTGAGTCTCTTGAGTGTGTGGAAGAGTTTTGTTATTTGGGAGACATGTTATGTGCTGGAGTTGGGGCTGGAGCTAGCTCAGTTGCTAGGGTGAGAAGTGGTTGGAAGAAGTTCAGGGAGCTGTTGCCTCTCCTGACATTGAGAGGACTCTCCTTACGTGCTAAGGGGTCTTTGTATGCAGCATGTTTAGGAGTGTGATGCTGTATGGTAGTGAGACCTGGGAAGTAAAGAAAGAGGATATTCGCAGGTTTAAACGTACAGAAATGAAAATGATTAGGTGGATGTGCAGTGCGTCCCTGCGTGCAAGGCCTGGGGGGGCTGGGTTTACAATGGAAGAGTTGAGAGGTAGGATGGGACTGGAGTGTATTGGTGTTGTGATGAGGAGAGGTAGGCTGAGGTGGTTTGGACATGTGGAGAGGATGGGGGATGATAATTGGGTACAGAGGGTGAGAAGTGTTAATACTGGGGGAGGGGTTGGGAGGGGCAGACCGAGAAAGACGTGGGACGAGGTCATTAAGTGTGACTTACGGGTTAAGGGACTGAACGGGGAGGCTGCCAGGGATCGACCAGCATGGAAAGCCGCCATTAGGTGACCAAGGCCGACGCATGCAAGCATGTTGGAGCCTTCAAAAACAAAACGAAACGAAACGATAACTTTCCTACTACACTCAATAAACTTATGCCATGATGTTTCTTGCACTCACTTCAGTTCAATTATAACTATCCTAATTTCAATACAATCATGCTGGAGAATGGAAAGGATCACCACCTAATTTACATCAGACAAGTCTGCTGTGCAATGGGTGAATCAATTACAGAGATCATTACGGATACGTTTATGGAAAGTGGTGAAAGTTTTTTGGTGCATCAGATAAAAGCCAGGATTCCAGGGGCTTGAACGATGAGTGAATAGAAGCGTGGCCCATTGGATTAGGCAAACTTGGGCTGTCTGGACATTGCTACTCCTCACCCTGCCCTAGGGTGGGAAAGGAGGTCTGGATGATGATGATGATGATGATTACGGGCTCTTAGGAGTCTTTCGAAAGGCAGGATGGCTTAGAATGCACATTAAAGTACAAATTCTAACATCCAAAGTGCTTGGGTCCAATGGCTTTATGAAAAATGGAAAATCTGGAAATGTGGAATGACAGACTGACTATGAGAGTGCATGTGAGTGAGATGTAGGGCAGGAGGGGGAGGGAGAGTCCAAGAATGAGATAGTGGGATGGGATGGAAAGGTACATAAGAGAGAGGGGGTGTGAGTTGAAAAGCAGGCAGCCAGATGGCTGAGGACAGGGTGACATGGACGCAATTCATTTGTGGCCACCCTTAACCCGCTGAGTTCCACCGACGTACGATGCACGTCGCTACTTTTTTCCGCGGACAGACCCACCGACGTGCATTGTACGTCACTCAATTGCAAGGCCCATTGTGTGCACATTTTTCAACATTCGTGGGTGATTTTTGGTAAGCAAATGTGGGAGACCTTCCTCTACCTGCTGTCAAGTGGGGATACTGCCTGGCCCCATCTAACCCCCCCTCCCCCCCATCCTGGGCAATTCACCTGTTAGCAGTAACCTGGCCAGTAAAGATATGTTGACCCATGATCTCTCCAATGACGAAATTCACGATGAAAGTGATTCCTGAGGTGAAGGACAAAGAAACAAAGAAGCTAGAGGTAGAAACAAACAAAGAAGCTAGAGGTAGAAACAAACAAAGAAGCTAGAGGTAGAAACAAACAGAAGTGATGAGGTGGTAATGTTGTAAAGGAAGGTGCCAAATACTGGGGTTTTGAGTGAGGGAACAATGCTTTTACTGCCTATATTATTGTGTGAAAACCAATATAGACTTGTACTACACATAAATTCATAACAAATAAATAAATAAAAAAGTAATTTAAAGTGGCATGAATTAGTTAACCCCCTTCCATAGTTTGTTTTCTTTAGCTGGGTACCCTGAAAAAGAAGGAAAACGTAAGGTTGAATGACACCTGTATCAACATTTTTAAGCTCAGAAGCGCGATTTCTTTAAGAATTTCCGATGTTTCTCACCAAAAGCGGAGGTTTGAGCCAAAAAACAAAAAGTCGAAAATCGGTCGGGATCTGGGGGTAGGCTTGGTAAAAAACCGGTCGGAACTGGGCGGGTTAATGGAAATATGACATCTGACACTGACCCATGGCGTCTGGGTGTCACGTATACCTGACGGCCCGCGGACATCTGGGTGGCAGGTATACATGATCTTGTGTTTCATGCCATTGTTTGAATATTCTGTTGGTTATTTCCACCACACACAGGCACTGGCAACCCTCCTGCACACATCCAAGTCACACTTCAGTTACCTGCATACCTCTGTACTCTGTAATGGACAAACCTACACAAAAAGTTTTCCCTGTGTCTGGATCCTCAGCTGGGCACCAGCAGCTGCCAACATCATCAATGAAGTCCAAAGGCCGGAAAAGGTCTAATAGTCTCAGAAAAGGTCTAATAGTCTTTCTAAAATATCGAGATTGTTTGGGCGCTGTCCCTCCGTTCTGCGGCACAGCCAAATTTTGTACTGGGCAAATTATTGGATTAGAGACAAAGTGCAAGGGACAATCCTTGCTCCCACCACACCACCTCTCTCTCTTTCTCTCTCCCTGCATATAAAATCTACATTTTAAATAGATTTATTTCTATAAAAAGTCTGACTGTTACTTCGCTCATGTTGGTGGCTTCTGCTGCTCAGACAATGGCTTTTGGGGGATCAATTATAGGTCCTCTGCTTCCCTTCTCTTCTAAGAAATACTTAGTTACACTGTAAATAAGTCCATTTTATCGACTATGGAGCAGACGAGGGCGAGTAGCAGGGGTAGGAGCTTCCATCTTGGGTGGTGGCCACAGAGGAAGTGACCTGTGGACTGGCACAGCCAGTCTGATCGTGTCATCTGCCCCACCCTCGCTGACTCACCTACAAGCATGACAGCGTCAGAAAGCAATGTTGCCAAGTGTTGTAAGTCATTGCTATTATTAAAAAAAAATGAATAAATAGACATTTATAACACTTTATAGCCATAACAGAGAATTAAATTTGTCATCATCATCCAGACCTCCTTTCCCACCCTAGGGCAGGTGAGGAGTAGCAACGTTCAGACAGCCCAAATTTGCCCAATCCAATGGGCCACGCTTCCATTCACTCATCATTCAAGCCCCCAGAATCCTGGCTCTATCAGATACGCCAAAAACATTCACCGCGTTCTGTAGCTTCACATAAACGTATCCGACAAAGTCAATCTGGACGCTGCCATGTTAAGAAGGGGATACCAAATCCCTGATCATGCACTTCTCCTCGCAACATTCATCCAGCCCGCTCAATCTCTTGTCAGTTCCCTAGCCTCACCGACTTCCAAAACTCTCTTCCTCACACACTCATCCACCATATCTCTCTACCTTCTCCTCGGCCTACCTCGACTCCTCCCTCCTTCAAATTCGCTCAGATATACAGCAAAACCTCGATATAACGGACTTCAGTTGACCGGAATTCGCTTTTATCGGACTCGAGGAGCTACCGGACTAAACCCCTATATATCGGAAAAAGTCCGACATAGCCAGAATCAGTCAGGACTGCCTGACAACTTCAGCTATGTTCACCACAATAAGACAAGTAAAAGACATGTTTTTCAGTGCATAGTACAGTATTATTATACCATTTGATTAATGTAGTGAAGGTATAACACAGTATAATACTGCAATGGTGGTGAAAACTACCGATGCAATCCGGACTAATGTCTGATATATCAGAAAAAGTCCGGAATAGCAGGGGTAAGTCCGGATGTCGCTTTTATCGGAAAATCGCATATTTCGGGCTGGCCTGAGCCCCAATTAGTCCGTTATAGTGAGGTCTTACTGTACCCTTTTCACCACTCCATTGTTTTCCATTCTCTCCACATGACCATACCATCTAAGTGCACTCCCTTCGATTCTGGTGTCCACTGACTTCCTCACTCCACACCTTTCACGAATCACATTATTTCGTATCCTATCCACCCTCTGTACTTCACATACATTTCTCAGCAGACCCATTTCCACTGCTCTTACTCTTGACTTTTCATTATCATGCCACACCATAGTCTCACATCCAGATGTTAAAGTTGGCACTAACACTCCTTCATGTGAGCCTCATGCAGCTGCAACACTCAAGCCTCTGTTTCTTATTAAGTCCTCCACAGCAGCAGCTACTTTTCTTCCTTGTCACTCAACTTTCAACTTCTTTTGCCATTTTCCTCTCTTTTCTATCACTGTACCCAGGTATTTGAACTCTCTTACCAATTCCAGTCTCTCCCCATTCACTGTAACACTGCACTGGAAGTCACCTTCTCTCTCAATAACCATCACTTTGCTCTTTTCTGCATTTACTTTCGAGGCATGACGCTCACAGACATCAGCAAAACTCTGCACTAGTCTACCAAGTTCTTTTCCGGTATTTGCAAGCAGTACTGCATCATCAGCATACAACAAATCTGAGATATTCCATCCATCATCATTCATTACCAACGCCATCCCTCTCTCCATTACTAGTGCTTTTACTTTTCTCATCACTCCATACATACATATATATATTAAACAACCATGAGGACATCACACAACCTTCCCGCATGCCCACACTGATCACTTAGCCATTAACCCTTAAACATGCTTCACTACCATCGTAAAAACTCTTGACGTAACTTAGCAGCTTACCATCTACACCGTACATGCGCAAAACTTTCCACAATCCTCCTCTGTCCACTTTGTCATATGCTTTTTCCAGATCCATGAATGCCATAAACACCTTATGGTCCTTCTCACAAGCCTTCTCTGCTATCTGTCTCCCTGCAAATATTTGATCCACATATCCTCTGCCACTCATAAAGCCACCTTGTTTATCACTCACTAGGACTTCTGATATCTCTCTTACTTTCTCTCTAATAATTCTTCCATATACCTTCCCTACCAATAACATTATGCCACGATAATTCTTGCACTCACTCCGCTCTCACAGCCTTTCTCCACTCTGCTGGCACAGTTTCACTCATCCATGCCTTCTTACATATCTCCAACAAGCACTTCATTCCACTCTCTCCACTACACTGCCTGCATACACCTCATTGACCCCAGCTGCTTTCCCATTTTTCAACCCACTTCACAGCACTCTTCACCTGTGCAAGTGTCACGTCTCCTGGAACTGCATTCCTTCTCTGCACACCCCCAAAACCAATCATGTTTACAGCCGCTCTGCTCTCTCTATTCCCATTCATCAGGCTTTCAAAGTATTCTTTCCATCTGGTCCTTACTTCATCCCTTTGGGTTAATAATCTACCACCTACATCCATCACACCATCACATTTCTTTCCGCATTCACTTCCACATTTCCGCACCTCTTTCCAGAATAACTTCCTATTTTCAGTGTAATTTGCATTCATTTTTCTTCCTAGATCATCATTTACCTCCTCCTTTTTCCTCTTTACTAGTCTCTTTACGTGCTTCTTGCTCTAAGTACATTCAGTTCTTATTTCAAATGAACCCGTCCTGTAATCACTTTAGCCACTTCTTCCTCATTTCCTCCACCGCTCTCTTAACCTCATCATCCCACCATGACGTACCTTTCTTGTTTGTTGTTACTCTTGCCACATATATATACAGTAAACAAATTTCATTTAGTAGCAGTAAACAGCTGACATGAGACAGAGAGGTGTGTGTTGGTACAGGTTTGGCAAGAGGTGGCAGGGGAGAATTCCCGTGGGGGACAATGCCCAAACGATCTTGATATTTTACAAAGACTATAGTGATAGTACGACAGGGAGAGAACTCAAGGTGACATTATTGCCAATTGTGAGTGGAGAAAATGACTCTTCCTCTGAGGAAAGCAACCACCACGATGAGTGTCGAAATTTATGCGTCAGATGAGGAGGGTGGATCACGTGAGTCCTCCACTGTGTGCAGATCATTTCCTCTTGTACGTTCATCTGCACTGTGTGCAGATCATTTCCTCTTGTATGTTCATCTGCTATTTCCGATGATTGGAATGGTTCAGAGGGTACTGACAATCCTGGAGAGGGGAATATTGGCATGGATGAGGAGATGGAAGAGGCGATAGGGAGTGGAGAAAGGGAGGAGGTGGAGGAAGGAGGGAGGAGGAAGCGCGGAAGGGCAAGCCTCACACAGCGTTCTGTATATTTATGTGAATAATGGAATATGTGAATGATGATGATAGAAGCAGAGGAGGAAGCGCGGAAGGGCAAGCTTCACACCAGCATTCTGTATATTTATGTGAATAATGGAATATGTGAATGATGATGATAGAAGCAGAAAGTTTGTTTCATGATGAAATCAGTGCCTTATTTTTTATTGTAAGTTTTTGTGTGTACATACTTGTTATGATGAAAAGTAAAAATCACAGGAAAAAAATTCTGCTATGGTGGAAAATATAGTATATTATGAATGGTACATGGATAACTATTTTGTTCACAATATTATTACTTAGGCTCTATGTAGCAGTAGTAGTAGCAGTAGTAATATCTGTAGTTGTTGTAGTAATACCCAGACTTCTAGTGGCACAGCGGTGCTAGAATCGAGCAACAATGCACGGCAAACATACATCTCCATGTGTGTGTGTGTGTAAGGTGCTGGTGGAGGCTTGGTGGAGCAGTGGTGAGGTAAGAAGATGCTTGGGGCTGTAGGTGGGCTGAGCCAGCCTGCCTCAAGGTCACTGCTAGAGTCACAGCACACAACCTATCTCACGCCACACTTTTGAAAAACCTACACAGAAATGGTGTTAGTGGTGGACTGTGATTTCTGGAAGTGTTATTATGGTGGAGGGCTGGTACAGGCCTTAGTTGTGTCACTGCATCTCAGCCACGCATATGGACACGGGCAAAAAACTAACAGAAGTTGCCCTCTTTCCCCACTCACTCACTCACTCTGACTATACGCACTTCACAGACAATCTGAGGCAATCAGCTTGAAGTCAAAGGATTGATGAGTATTATGACACTTAGTTTTTATTTCTGGTTAAGTATTTGCTGAGATATTAGGGTATAAAAAAATGTGATTTTCTCTGAAATGCCCAGCTGGGAGAAGGGTCGGATGCGATATATGCCAGACGCGATGGGTTAATAAATTCTAATATCTGAGAAAATCATGTAATAAACAGCCTACACTACTAATACCAGTAAAATACAATGATGCTGATAGTACCATTAACAGTAAATACTGTAATGTACAGCACTCTGTATCAATAGCTTATCATCTGCTTTTATTCATGTCCACAATAATGATCTATCTTCACATAAGCACTGGCTGGGTGATAAGAACAACACCCATCAACTGCATTAAAAAAATATTTTGTAAAGTGGAGGTTTCAGACACTGAGTTTTGGGATTTGAGAGTTTCTACTACATGTGGCAAGTGAACTGCAAAGGAAAACCTCAATGGCAGTGAGTGGGACAATATTTCAGTGTTACAGG
Organism: Birgus latro; assembly: GCA_018397915.1. Lineage (NCBI taxonomy): Eukaryota > Metazoa > Arthropoda > Malacostraca > Decapoda > Coenobitidae > Birgus > Birgus latro. Next base: position 33,991 of record JAGKTI010004624.1, on the reverse strand, counting down.
GTACAGAGGGTGAGAAGTGTTAATAATATTGGGGGAGGGGTTGGGAGGGGTAGACCGAGAAAGACATGGGATGAGGTCATTAAATGTGACTTAAGGGTTAAGGGACTGAATAGGGAGGCTGCCAGAGATCGAACAGCGTGGAGAGCCGCCATTAGGTGACCAAGGCCGACACATGCAAGCATGTTGGAGCCTTCAAAAACAAAACGAAACAGGCTGTAAAAAGTTTCACCATGGTCAGAGGTACTTGAAGAGGTATTACTAGAGACCTGGTTTAGAGGCTGACCAAGGAAGATATGTAAGAGCTGGTGGTGTGTGCTGACCTTAGATCTAGAGCTACTACTACAGTTGGCACAGAGATATTTTTACAGCTATTGTATATGACTGGGATGCAAGCTGGAGAGAAGGTAGCGTGATAGCAGAGGACAAGGCGACATAGTGGTGGTTCACTATGTGGCCACCCCTTATGGGATTAAGGTGTCTGGCAATTGATGACTAGGTTGGCAGACAGACAGAGAGTGGGGTGTGAGCTGGAAAGAGGGCAGTCAGACAACAGAAGAGAGGACAATATGAAGAAGATTTGTTTTGTGACCAACCCTTATGGGATTAAGGTGTCTGGCAACAGACAGATAAACAGGTAAGACAGCCAGATAAAGATAGTTACTAACCTGTTGTTGTAGTTCTGTTCCCTAGACTGCTGTGTGGAGTAGTCTCGTGCTTCGGGTTTAGCAATGTGCAACACACACTCACTCTGAGCCTTGGCCAGCAGACGCTTCTTCTGACTCTGAGAAGCACCCACCGACGAGTAACTGTGGGACAGACTGAAGCACAAAGTTGCATCACTATATGAGTATTTTTATTCGAAGCCGGTATAAAACTGCCATCGCTCCATCATGATTACTAAGCTCCAAGAAGAACAACACTAGAACATGATGCTACTCTTGAAGATGTGCAATGGAAAGGGTGCAGAGATGTATTCTTCCAATGACCTATGTGATATAAGCTGCTACTGGACAAAAATTTGGGCCAAGTTAAGGTAAGAGGACGTTACTTCACATTATTCATAACACACCTTGTGCACCACTTCCATAACACTGACAATCCTTCAACATAACCTCAAATTAGTGTTACTGCCCTTCATTCACTATCAGTGAGTGAGTATGAGATAGAGTGAAGCACAAAATGACATTGTAAATACCAGTGGTGGGCAGCACAAACGAAAAAGGACCTTGCGCAAGTGCAAAGCGCAATCCACAGTTCACTACCTTGTGCAAGCGCAAGTGCACAATCTGACTAATATTTAGCTTGCACAATGTCGCAAAGCGCAAGTGCAAACCATTTGCACATGTTCATGGGAATTACTGTAAAATATTGAGATATTTAAATAACAGCATACTTACTTTTATTTACTATTATTCTATCTATTGCCAGACGCCTTAATCCCGTAAGGGGTGGCCACTGGCCACAAACAACAAATCGCCTCCATGTCACCCTGTCCCCCGCCATTTCACTGCCCTGCTCCCAGCTCATCCCCCCCTCTCTCATATACATCTCCACTCCATCCCTCCATCTCATCCTTGGCCTCCCCCACCCTCTCAGTCACATACACTCTCCTCGTTAGTCTATCACTCTCCATCCTCTCCATATGGCCAAACCATCTTAATGTGTTTCTCCTACCACTTCCTATCACATCCACATCCACACCACAACGATCCTTCACTTCATTTGTCAGTCTGTCTCGACATGCTCCTCACAAATAACTCATTTATTTCCACTCTCTCGGTCATTTGAATTTCTCACACTGCATCTGGCTGCCAAGACTGGGCAGTACAGCTGGTACTCCTGGTACTGGGGGCATCAATTACTGACAAATTAAATTGAAATTATTTACTGTGAAATAAAACGATTCACTTCACACACACTAAGTGACCACGGCAATAGGACTGGAGGAAGGCGTTATTAACTCGTGGAAGTTCATACGAAGAGTTAGCGGAGCGGAGAGGGATAGGGAAACAAAGGCTGTGATGTTGCCAGTTTTTCGTTTATCTGCATTTTCTCAAGACGTCTTTTTTTATAATTTAATAAAGGTAGGAAAGAGGTTGTGTAGACCAGATATTCATTCTTAGATCCTTAATGGAAAAGTTTCTAGAAAAGGGCAAGAAGTTGCATGCAGCCTTCATGGATCTGGAGAAAGCATATGACAGGGTGGATAGACAAGGCTTGTGGAAGGTATTAAGAATATATGGAGTGGATGGGAAGTTGTTGAAGGCAGTGAAGAGTATGTATGAGGGTGCTAAGGCTGAAGTGCGTGTGGATGGCAAACTGAGTGAATCTTTCCATTTGAAGGTTGGATTGAAACAAGGATGTGTCATGTCTCCATGGTTGTTCAATCTGTACATGGATGGGGTTATAAAAAAGATACAAGGTCGGGCAGTGGATGTTGGAGCAGCCCTAGTGAGAGAGGGCAGTGTTTGGAAACTATTCTACTGTTGTTTGCAGATGATACCATGTTGTTGAGTGAAGACGAAGGGGAACTGCAAGGCTTGGTAGATGAGTTTGGGAGAGTGTGTAAGAAACGGAATCTAAAGGTGAATGTAGGGAAGAGTAAAGTGATCGTCTTCGAGAGAAGTGAAGCCAGTGAATGTACAGTGAGATTGGATGGGAAGGATATGGAGAATGTGAGTGAATTTAAGTACTTGGGCAGTGTGATGAGTAAGGATGGAAGTCTGGAGGGTGAAGTGCTCAAAAGGATGCAGCAGGGAAGGAAGGTTGCTGGTTCGTTGAAAGCAGTGATAAGAAACAGGGAGGTGAGCATGGAAGTGAAGAAGTTGTTACTTGACAGTATTGTGATACCAACTCTAACATATGGAAGTGAAGCTTGGACCCTGTTGGAAGGACAGAAGTCAAGAGTGAGAGCAGTGGAAATGAGTTATTTGAGAGGAGCATGTGGAGTCACATGGAGAGACACGTTAAGGTGGTTTGGGCATGTGGAGAGGATGGAGAGTGAAAGACTGACGAGGAGAGTGTATGTGAGTGAGGTGGAGAGGGTGAGAGGGAGGGGGAGGCCGAGGATGAGATGGAGGGATGGAGTGGAGAGGTATATGAGAGAGGGGGGTGTGAGTTGGGAGTGTGGTAGTGAAATGGCAGGGGACAGAGTGACATGGAGGCGATTTGTTTGTGGCCACCCCATGCGAGACTGAGGCGTCTGGCAATAGATAGATAGATAGAACAGCATATGCAATTCTTTACAAAAATCATTAAAACATATTATTTAAATCAAATATCCTAATAAATTATTAGGCTGTGCCTGTGGATATTTGATTTAAATAATATGTTTTAATTATTTTTGTTAGGAATTGCATATGCTACTCTTAATAAATAATGTATTTTTAATTTATTACATTTTATTAACAATAATAATGCTGAAGCATTTTAAGAAATACTACCAACCTCCCGCCTCACCCCAACAATCCAGCCCTCGCAACCTGCCTGAGCCTCCCCCATCCCTTGCCCAGCCATGCGGGCAGCTCCCATAGACACGTGTGCAACGCAGGTGCACAAGCGCAACAAAATTTCCACTTGCGCACCTGCCTGTTCATGTGCAAATGCACAATACTGTGCATGGCCTCATGCGGTGCGCAATGCACAAACGATATTCACCGGAGTGCAAGGGTGCACAAGTCCTTGCGCACTTGCCCAGCACTGGTAAATACTAAGAATGTGAGTAAATGAGATGGAGGGGGTGAAGAGGAGGGAGCAACTGAGGATGAGATGGAAGGATGGGGTGGAGAGGGGTATGAGAGAGGGTGTGAGTTGAAGAGAGAGCTGTCTAATGGTGAAGGACAGGTGGCATGGAGATAGTGTTTGAGGCCACTCTCTTTGGGATTAAGGCATCTGGCTGAATATCAAAAGATCACTTTACTTAGCTTTAAAAAGAAAAAATTACTACAGATGAAATATTAACTCTAATTGTTAAAATACGAGTGTAATACAGTATATGCTAAATATGATGACGATGATGACGATGACAGACAGGAATGACCCACCTGGCGTATTTGTCATCATTTGATGTTTGAGGTTGCTGGTGAGAGCTGGCCACAATTTTGTTCTGGTTGTTGTTTACGCAAGTTGAGCAGTGGCGGTCTTTGCAGCATTTGCCTGGAAAGTAATTGCAACATCATAAATTAACTGCAACACTGTAAACTAACTACAACACTTTAACTGCAGTACTGTAAACTAACTGTAGTATTGAAACTATAACTAACTGCAATATTGTCAAGTACCTGTCATATTGTAAACTTACTACAGTATCATAAATGCAATACTGTACACTAACTGCAGCTCATACTGTACTGTATCATTTATAAAGGCTCAAACATGCTTGCATGCATTGACCTTGGTCACCTAATGGCAGCTCTCCAAGCTGCTCAATCTCCAACAGCCTCCCTATTCAGTCTCTTAACCCTGAAGTCACAATGTATGACAACATGCCAGGTCTTTTCTGGTCTGTCTCTTGCAACCCTACCTTAACATTCAAATTTCTCATCTTCTGCATCCACATGTTGTCTCCCATCCTCTCAACATTCCCAAACCATCTCAATCTACCCCTCCTCTTCATAACACCAATATATTCCTGCCCCATTCTTCCTCTCAACTCTTACTCACAATCCTAGCCCCCTCCAAACCTAGCATTCAAGGATGCACTACACATCCATCCAATCACTGTCATTTGTGTATGTTTAAGCCTACAAATAATCTCTTCCTTTGCTGTCCAGGTCTCACTTCTAAACAGCATTACACTCCTAACACATGCCACATACAATGATCCCTTACCATGGAGAAAGAACCCTCACAATGTTAGGAAAGGAAAAAGCACTCTGAACTCGTCTCTCCTGACGTTGAGAGGGCAATATTGTAAACTAACTGCAACATCAAAAAATAACTGCCATATTGTAAATCAACAGCAATATTGTTTAGAATGTATCACATAAAAGTTTTAATTTCTCTGACACCGGGTTCAAATATCACGTGCTAGAGAGAAACACCTTCATGAGGTGGCTCTGCACCACTTATCTCCAAACTCGTCGTCACTGTTGGGGAGGTTTTACGCCGTATTCCCTATTTTCGATATGGGCTAAGGCGTTGCTGATGGTAATAACTGACACGGCTCCTGAGCTGATGGCGTGTCTTGAATGGTGATGGTCTGCTGGTTATACCACTTGACTGCACTATTACACCATCAGTATTATAACTACCACCTACCTCCAGCCATCATCATCAATGCTGTTGCTGAAAGTACGGCTGGTGATGACTGGCTGCCTACACAACATGCCAACTGAATCGTTCTAACCACTACACCAACATTACTATCCTCACTGTTGCTGAGAGTACGGCTGGTGATGGTTTGTTGCTTACACATGATGCCAACTTAATCATTCTAACCACTACAACAACATTATTATCCTCAATATATGTCTCCTACCTCCAGCCTCATCATCACTGTCGCTGATGGTTATAACTGACACTGCTGGTGATGGAGTGTCTCGGATGGTGATAGTCTGCTGTTTGCCAGCCATGCTGCTGCTGCTGTAACTGCTGCTTGAGTGTTGCTGACTGCTGCTGTGGTTCTGCTGTACTGCCTGCCCACCATGACCCACTGTATACACAGACAACAGACTCTCAGTTAACACACGATCATTGTCAATATCATTTAACAAGGCCCCAATCAACATAAAACTCATAGCACAAAAATATCAGTTATAAACATGGGCTACAATGAGTGTCCCATGAGATTTCTGAGAAACTTCAGGGTGATTCTGTGGACACCTTTATATTAAAAAAAAAAAGGGGGGGGGGGGCTATTCAACATGGATCTAATTTATCAGCCATTACAGAGCTACAATAACTGATAACCTTATAGGAAAGAATTGTCTCCCTCTATAACGGCTAAGAACTGGACCCATAATGAAAGCACTCGACTGAAAATAGCCCTAGAATAACCTAAAAGTTTTTTTTTTAATCTCAAAAGACACCCTGCACTAATTAAAAAATGCCTGTGTGATCGTGTAAAGTAGTCCAGTTCAGTGTAAAAATGTAATAGACTGTTAAGGTATTGACCTGTATGGGTTGGGTGGGCGGCGCTGGGGTGGGCAGGATGGGCGGAGGAGTGGCCGGGGTGAGAGACACTGTGGAGGGCCGAGGAGTGGGTGGCCGAGTGGTGGGCCGAGTGATGGGTTGGGTGGTGGCCGTGGCCCGAGTGGTGACCAGAATGGTGGTGACTCCCGCTGTTGTGTACAGCAGACCCGTTACTATTATTAAAACCACTGTAACACACTAACCTACATAGCATCAGCTACTAGGGAACAGGTGCAATGAAGCATCCTGTGACACCTAGAATGCTGCCCTAATAAATAACAAAGCAAGGCATTAAAAGATACACACACATACACACACACACACACCATTGAATGAGGAATGCCTCCATAATTTTGATCTACATCTGGTGTTAAAGAGGGACACCTTGAAGTGGTGACATTGATATACATGAGTGGTGGAACTTCACAGTTAAAAAACATTCCCCAGCTCCCTCTCTATCTCCCAATCGAAGATGGTTGGCTGCAGGAGAAAGGAAGCTTCAGCCTGCAGTCTGCTGGGTTCACGTTCATATGAACCTGTGGCTACAACTATTACTACCACCATTACTTTATCACCAAAACCTTTATTGCCTCACATGCAGTGTAAACACCTGGAGCTAGGTTACTAGTCCCAACATATGAGGTGGGACTGATATTTTGTAACCAATAAATTCCAGCCATCCCTCAGATGTAAATCCTCATGAGTCACATGGCTTGAGTGCCTTGTCCACTGCATTACAGGCATCATACCTGTACAAAATCAACTTCCACATTTCTGAAAGGTGACCCAGCCCTAATTTGTGGTTTCTTGTTCAGGCTTTACAATACTCTGTTTAACTTTAACTTTGCCACCATTCTTGTATTTTGCAGCCTATTTCTCATAATTTAATGGTAGAAGACAATACAACAACTCTAATGTACATCCTTTCCATAACAATTCTCTGTGACTAACTTTGGGTCTTTCCATTAACCTACTGATACAACTCTGCATTCAAGATGATATGGCAATTTTTAGGCCAAGTAAAAGTACAAAGAGTATAATTACTGGGGCACTAATCACCTGGGATTCAATATTAGTATGGAGCACAATTATGGTATGAATATCAGGTATTTTCAGCTTGTTAATCTGTAAAGAACACAATGCTATCTACTGACGTTTTTGCTTATACTGTATCAGTACAGTATAAACAAGGTGGTCTGTAAATACTGCTCCACTAGACTTACCAGGGAGTACCTTAAGTAATGCAGGGATGGCTCAGCCTCCTGGGGTTGATATGGGTGTGGCAGTGCGAGTAGGAAATGTATAAATGATGCAGGGTATATATTTTTTTTTTTACATGTCCAACCCCCGGCAAAGGCTTCATTGCCTATTCCCAAGTCCTCCTTGGGGCCCAGTAGTCCTCCTACACCTCCACATGTCACTATTTCATCACTAACACCCACCATCCAGATTGAATACATGCTAGGGCTATCTCATACAGGACTGGTGTACTGGAAATAGTGGGAGTACTTTTACGACATGTCGGCGGGTCATCTGGTAGATCAGAAAAGTCTGCTTTTGTGAAATTCAAATCCTTAAACTGTTCCCTGCACCAGCCGGGATTCGAACCTGGGTCCGTTAGAACTGCAGACTGCCTCTCTGCCGATTCTGCCACTGCCTGACTGAGCCATCCCCACAACACGAGAAATCATCCAGTGGAGTGAAAGAGAGGCATTATGTATGGACAACCCCTTCCTATAAAATAATGTGCAGATTGATGGCAATAACCGGCAACCTCCCAACAGATAAAACATGGCCTGACCAGGGAGTGTTTGTTTGCCAATGCAGTCTGGGCAACATGCTTGGTTTACCATACTGAGATTAAAATACAGTACTCCCCCACTTAACGAATGGGTTAGGTTCCTGGAAAACTGTTCGTTATGTGAATTTTCGTTGCAAGAGCCCATTATAACAAGGGTTCAGTGGGGTTTGGTTCCAGACTTCCGATTCCCCCCCCCCAACTAGTATTCACCTTTTCTTGCTCATTATGAATAAATGTTTGTGTATCTTATGACTCCATAACCCATATTCTACAACTATTGTACATACAGTACATCCACATTCTACAAATGCATATGGCATGGAAGTGGAGAATAAAATATTTACGGCGTGCAAATGGAGAATAAATATTTGCATACAGCCACAATTAAACTTTTTTACTTGCCTTAAGTTTACATTACCAGTGCAGTACTGCAGTGAACACGCAAACATTACATTAGAAACCAATAAATTCCACAGGCTTAGGTGAGTCAGCCACAGGCGAGCTTGGGAGGGCTAGAGCTGTTTTGTTTTTAATACAAGATGGCAGACTGAATACAAGTACAAGCATTGTGTCGCTAGAGGCGCTACCAAGTCACTATACGCAACTGGCTTCTCTGATAGACAGTATGGCTGATCGTCGTCAGGGGGGGAGGGAGGGCAGTAAAATTATCATTTCAACCCCTAACAGAATTACATGTTTTTGCTCTGTGGTAGGTGGGGGCGCTCACCATCCACTCACTCGATATAGTGCTGCCCTCGGATGACTGCCCTTTCCTCTCCTCCATCCTTCTTTCCTTCCATCGTCTTCCTACTTTCCTTCATTCTTTCCTCATCCTTCTGCCTATGAGTGACTACACTCCCTCTTCTTTCTTTTTTTCCTTCATTCTCTCCTCTTCCTTCTGCCTGTGGGTGACTCTACAGTGAGTGACAAGCCAAATGGTTTCCTGTACACCAGGAAACCAATTACTACGCTGGGTGGTAACCTGATAACCAAATTTTGGCTCCTGGTGGTTTAGTGGGTAATTATGGCATTCCAATTAGATTAAGCCAGTGAAGGTTTATATCCAAGGGGTGGTTGGGGTTTATTGCTCACTCAGGGATGAGTGAGGGTGGTCACTCTCATCTTAAATGTCAGGACCAACTTGCTTAGCCCCAGGCTCCTACGCTTCTCATGAGGCAATGTAAAATTGGATGATGGATGATGAATGAATGATGATCCATTTTTTCAGTGTTTTAGAAAATTCTGACACTATTCTTCTATGGCATTTTTGTCACAAATTATTATTTAATTCTTCAAGATAACCTGACCTAACCTAACCTTCAGGAGTAAAATAAAAATAATTTGTGATAAAAAAGTCATAGAAGAAAAGTGTCTTAGAATTTACTAAAATACTCAAAAAATGGATCAAAAACTCGTAATTCTGTTAGGGGTTGAAACGATAATAGAAACAAAAATTCGTAAAACCGAGTCTAAGCATTCGTTGTGCAAATGATGGGTAGTAAAACAATTTTTGTTAAACCGAATTTTCGTTGTGTGAGTGTTCATTGCTTGAAAGTTGCCTGTACAGTACTTTATGTACGAGAGAGGAAAGTGGAAAGTGTGAGTTGAAAGGAGGGCAGCCTAATGGTGCAGGACAAGGTAACATGGATGTACAGTAATTCATTTGTGGCCGTCCCTTTTGGGATTAAGACATGTGACTATCAAAGGACAGCTACATAGATGGATGTAGGCAATACCTCACAATGTACTCAGACTCACTCTCACCCCTTTTCTGTTTGGCCTTATTAGCTGCCTGTGGTTTTCTCTGCTAAAATGAACAATGATTATTGCCTTCCAGTATACATGAAATGTGTGTCAGGTGAATGCCTGCCATGACGTATGCTTGTGTGTGATATCTTACTTAGGATAAGCATTGTAAGTGTCATGGGTTATCTATGGCATGGTGCTGATAATGGCCCAGTGAGATGATACCAAACGTAGTGCTTGTGTGTGTTAACTTACGACTGATTTGGTACGTGTTAACTCATTGTGATTGACACAGTATATGTGTTAACATACCTGTCACTGTTATGGTAAATGCCATAGTTTATAATGAATGGTACAAAGTGTGATAACTTATGACTGGTGTGGTATCTATAATAACTTACTTGTGATTGGTATGATAGGTGTTATGTGTTATCTGTGGTGCAGCACTGGTATTAGCCCAGTGAGATGACGTTGCACCAGGTGGGGTCCCTTCCTTCACCCTCTTCTTGACTGGTGACAACTGCTGACTGAGGTCCTTCTTGTCATGAGCTGGGGGCTGGGTGGGCCGGGCACTGACGTGAAGGGTGTGGCCAGGGTGGGCAGTGGAGTGGCCCATCAGGGATGCCTTGCTAGACCGCTTGCTGCCTGCCCACGTGCCAGATGGATATGCCTCATACAGATCCGGGTGAAGGTCCACAGGGAACATGGTGGGAGGTGCATCACTCTGTACACAAAGTAGTGTTTTAAAGTACATTCATTGCACGGAAAACTTAACTTTACAACATTATCAATATCTAAATGTCTAATTTTCTACCTAAGAATGTCATTAGGTAAGGTCCAGGAAAAAGAAAAAAAATTATAATAATAATGATAGGAGAAACTAACCAAAAGTCTGCCAAGTTAATTGGGCCACACTCATTCATTCACCATTCAAGACCCCAGAATCCTGGCTCCACCTCAGAGAAACACCTTCCACACATACTTTCATAATTATCTATCAGAGAAAGTCAATTCAATGACTGTCAGTAAAAAAGGCATGCAAAACCCTTTTCATTAACTCCTCTGTACAAAATTCATTCTATCAATTCAGTCTCTTGTCAGTTCCCTAGCTTCAGCTACCTCCATATTTTGTATGCTTCATCATCATCATCATCATCTGGACCTCCTTTCCCACCTTTGGGCAGGGTGAGGAGTAGCAATGTCCAGACAGCCCAAATTTGCCCAATCCAATGGGCCACACTTCCATTCACTCATCTTTCAAGCCCCCAGAATCCTGGCTCTATCAGATACGCCAAAAACATTCAACGCGTTCAGTAGCTTCACATAAACGTATCCGATGGAGTCAATCCGGACACTGCCACATTAAAAAGGGGTGCTAAATCCCTGATCATGCACTTCTCACAACATTCATCCAGCCAGCTCAATCTCTTGTCAGTTCCCTAGCCTCACCAACTTCCAAACCTCTCTTCCTCACAAACTCATCCATCATCTCTCTCCACCTTCTCCTTGGCCTACCTCGCCTCCTCCCTCTTTCAAATTCACTCAGATATACCTTTTTCACCATTCTACTGTTTTCCATTCTCGCCACATGATCATACCCTCTCAGTACACTCCCTTCGATTCAGGTGTCCACTGACTTCCTCACTCCACACCTTTCACCAATCACATTTTTTGTATCCTATCCACTCTCTGTACTCCGCATACATTCCTCAGCAGTCCCACCTCCACTGCTCTCTCTTGACTTCTCATTTTCACACCACACAATTGTCTGATATCCATATGTTAAAGTTGGCACTAACAATCCTTCATGTAAGCCTCGCACACCTGCAACACACAAGCCTAAGCTTCTTATCGAGGCTTTCATAGCATCAGTTACTTTTCTTCCTTGCGTCACTCTACTTTCCACTTCTTTTGCACATTTTCCTCTCTTTTCTATCACTGTACCCAGGTATTTGAACTCTCACCATGTCCAGTCTCTCTCCATTCATTGTTACATCACACTGGGAGTCATCTTCTCTCTCAATAAACATTTCTTTACTCTTTTCTGCATTTACTCTCAAGGCATGATGCTCACAGACATCAGCAAAACTCTGCACTAGTCTACCAAGTTCTTGTCTGGTATTTTCAAGTAGTACTGCATCATCAGCATACAACAAATTTGAGATACGTCATCCATCACCATCCATTACCAATGCCATCCCTCTCTCCATTACTTGTGTTTTTACTACTCTCATCACCCCATCCATATATATATTGAACAACCATGGGGACATCACACAACCTTGTCGCAAGCCCACACCGATTGTGAACCATTCACTTAGATGCCCATTTACCCTTACACATGCCTCACTACCTTCATAAAAACTCTTGACAGCACCTAGCAGCTTACCATCTACACCACACAAGTGCAAAACCTTCCACAATCCTTCTCTGTCTACCTTGTCATATGCTTTTCCTAGATTGATGAATGCCATACACATCTTATAGTCCTTCTCACAAGCCTTCTCCACTGTCTTACTGGAAATATTTGATCCACACATCCTCTGCCGCTCCTAAAGCCACCCTGTTCAACGCTCACAAGGACTTCTGATATCTCTCTCACTTTTTCTATAATAATTCTTCCATATACCTTCCCTACCACACTCAGTAGACTTGTGCCACGATAATTCTTGCACTCACTTCATTCACCTTTTTTTTTTTTTTTTGTACAGGGGTACAATCACAGTCTTTTTCCACTCTGCTGGCAGTTTCACTCATCCATGCCTTTTTACATATCTCCAACAAGCATTTCATTCCACTCTCTACACTACACTTAATCATCCCTGCATACAACTCATCAACCCCAGCAGTTTTCCCATTTCTCAGCAGCCTTCTTCACCTGTGCAAGTGTCACGTTTCCTGGCGCTGCTTTCCTTCTCTGCACATCCTCAAAACCTATCATGTTTATAGTGGCTCTGCTCTTTCTATTCCCATTCATCAGGCTTTCAAAATATTTTTTCAATCTGGTCTTTACTTCATCCTCATGGGTTAATAATTTACCACTTACATCCTTCACATTTTCACATTTCTTTCCGCTGTCACTTCTACGTTTCCACACTTCTTTCCAGAAAACTTGTTATTTTCGTGAGTAATTTGCATTCATTTTTCTTCCTAGAGCATCATTTACCTCCTCTTTTTTCCTCTTCACTGGTCTCTTTATGTGCTTCTTGCTCTCAATATACTCAGTCTTTATTACAATTGAACCCCTGTCCTGTAACCACTCTTGCAACTTCCTCCACTGCTCTTAACCTCTTCATCCCACCATGCCGTACCTTTCTTCTTTGTTATTACTCTTGTCACACCACAAACCACTATAGCATTCCTAACTAAGCAATCCCTATATGCATTTCACAGGCTGACCAGATCCATTTCATTCCAATTCCCTGATTCTAACTCTTCCCTTACTTTGGTCCTGTATTCACCTGCCATTTCTTTGATCCTCAGCTTCTCAACTTTCAGTCATTCTCCCTGACTGCTCCTCTCTCTCCTGGTCCACCTCACTTCTCTCAACCTGATCATACCACGATCATATGGTCTGACAGACCTCCACATACAGACCCCCACGTTGTCCTCTCACAGCCCTCGTATCAGCAACTGTTCCCAGCATCGACCTCTCTATGAGCAGGTAATCACTCAGGCTCTTTTCTACACGATCCCCGTTCCCTCTATACCGTGTATATTTATGTACATCTTTGTGTTTGAAATAAGTGATACAAATGCACAACCTCCTTTCCAGGCATATACCCTTCAGTTGCTTCCCATTATCATTTTCTTCTGGTACTCCTTTACAAACCCCCCCCACCCCACCCTCAAGAAAAAAAAAGAAGAGGAGGAGGAAAAGAAGAAGAGGAAGAAGTACTGATAGTGGTAGTAGCTGTTAGGATGAAGAAACTATAGCGTACTTGTACCACTGTTGAGTCGACAAGGAAGGTGCGTCGCCAGGCATCAGTAGCATCAGGTAAGAGACTGGCTGGTTGCTGCAAAGAGGTTGGTGGCTGCGGCAGCTGCTGCCATCCACTGGGGACAAGCGCCATCTGGCCGCCCCTCCCCCAGCCCCCTCCCACGGCAGCACCCGTGGTTAACAGCATCCCTCGGCCAGGCTGCTCCACCATGGATACCGGCACATACTGACCACCACCACCTACCTGATATAGTAAAACGTTAGTCATCTATCTACAATACAACACAAAATTCCATCCCTAACAAAGTTTCCTCTTCCAGCTTACCTCCACACAATACATTACTGTCACAACACATTATTATTAACCCAATATGCACATGAACACAAACACATCTGCATGCACAAAGAAATGTGTATCTGTATGCATACATTCAAGCACACACACAGGCATCTATATGCACACACACACACACACACACACACA
>JAGKTI010004623.1:23798-44376 GCA_018397915.1 Birgus latro | reverse complement strand
CTCTCTCTCTCTCTCTCTCTCTCTCTCTCTCTCTCTCTCTCTCTCTCTCTCTCTGTCCACATCAGCTAAATGTTTATCTTTAGCTTTGTGTTTACTTTCTGTAACCATGTGTGATAAATCACTTTTTTGAATGAGAAATGGCTGTTTTATTTTTTTATATATAACTCAAGATGCATACACGAGTTTATCCTAGGCTGATGACGTAAGCCTGGCAGATATACAGCCTTCCAACATACGGATGAGACGAAATACGAACAAGAAAAAGGATATTAGAATTTTGCTTGGTAAAGTGGACACCGAGTGGCTTGGGAGGTGGTCCGCTATCATTATGGACGTGAGTTCAATCTACGACTTGGGCAGGGAAGAACTAAAGCATATATACTTCGTTAACAAATAATTAACTGAACTACCATAAACCCACCAACATATTCTAAAAATAACCTCACCAATACCTGTGCTCCTGGCCGGCATTTGACAGCCCTAACATTTATTCAGTATGGACGGTCAATGTGGTGACTTGTGAAAGGCGTGTGGTCAGTAGGAGGAATGTAGGGCCTCGGGAAACAGTTTGTTAAGCCTATGGCCAGAGACAGAGGCATTAAAAAACTATACATCAAAGGATTATCGATTTGTGTTGCTTCAGGGGTTGCGGCATTCTCTTCCTGACTAAAATGTGCTCTAAATCTGGTATGGAATCCTTGTGCCCGTCCAGTTTTCACCATGTTGTCTTTGATGACATGTCGAGTGCATACTCTGACACGAACAAGAACACAGCCACCATAACACTTTAGCATTCACAGACGTTGCTCTCTGTATAGTGACAAAGCTGTGTGCAGTACTTTATGTTCTAAGCATACATAAGTTAAAAAGTACACAGGGCACAATGAGACAGAGACGAGGTGAAAAAGGACAGTGCTGAGGTGTGTGTGAGCAAGAGATTGGAGAGGAGCAGGTAAGAGAACGCCGAAAAAGTAATACAAAGTGGATGAAAGTAAATGGACAATTGATAAACGATAGAGCAGCCAGTGAACAGAAGTATAAGATAAAGGATGACAGTGTGGCAGGAAACGTCAAAAAAAAATTACAAATAAATGCAAACAATTATGCTTGGTATGACAAAATGCAATATATGTGGTGCTTTTGGAAAGTTGGCTAATAAGGAAGATGTAACAGGGAAGAATAAGAGAAACATTATTGACGTCATAAAGAATGTGATTTTAAGATTAAGAAGAAGGATATACTGTATGTATGAGAAAATATATATGGATAATATTAGTGAGAAAATAAGACTGACGTCCCTTCGCAACTTACATTGTGCCTCCAGGTTACGACAGATGCGGGCGGCTTGGCGTCAATGGAGCATTCAAAGTACACGTCATCGCCCTCCTTGATGCGCTCCGGATCCAGTGACCGACCCAGCACCACGGCCACCACGGGTGCATCTGTGAGCGATGGAGGCCAGCTCAAGCCAGGTTACACGGTAGGTCAGGGAAGGACACAGGGGACGTCAGGCCACACACACACACAGGTTAGAGGTTATGTAGCAGACTATTCCACCAGTCGAACAGGGAGGTACTTCAGAGGTGGATGGCAAGCTGGTGACAGGGAGAGCTGGAAGTCACGTTTCACTTGCCCTCAGGACCTTTTACTGAACACCTACCATTGCTGAACATTTTTAATGTTTTCATCAAAACACAGAGTAGGCCAGCATACTCTCATAAACATCTACCTCCAACATTTTACACCACACTACATGCACACCAGACATCACACCTATTCCATTTCCCTCTTAATAATGGCCACTGCAATATTTAGGGCAAATGTGGTTGTACCCTGAATTGCAACCACTGGCAGGGTAGGGCTGCCGGCACAGGGCTCTCCTTTTCACCGTCAAACGACTGTGCGAGTAGTGTTTATTGCTACCATATATCTTGCTCGTCAGGGGACACGTGCGGCCTCTGCTTTATATTTCACCAAAACCCATGGTCTTAACACCAGTCGTTTACATTTTCCTTGAAACCATATTCCCTCTATCACTATTTGTTGCAGAAACACAAATCTCTCCCTCTGCTGACTTATCTCGATTCAGTTTTCCGGGTTACCATCTCCTCACTAACTTTCGTAACAAGGGTGGCACAATTTGCTGTATTAAATCCCAATATGCAGTTGCCACTATTGTGAACTTCGCTTCTACTAAATCTGATTATCAATTGTACAAACTAAATTACTTTAACACAACCAAATATATCTTTATAGTTTATTACTCCCCCAGTGCCTCATCAGAATCTACTGAATTTGACTTCATGTCTACACAGCTGACCAACCTAAACATGACCCTTATCACTGAGATTACCATGTTGGGTGGTTTTAATGTCCAAAGTCTGAAATGGTTCTTGCACATCTCCAGGACTGACATTACGGTCTAAGGTGTGAGCTGTCTGCAGAATTCATACTCTCACACAACTGCCAATACAAAATAAGAAAGCCAGATAATCCTAACCATAGTGCCTCTATCTTGAACATAATCCTGGCAAATTAACCCGGATCAGTACAGGTAAAGGCACTGTCACCACTTAGAGCCTCCGAACACAATCTCATCAAAGCCTAGTTCGTCAGCTGCCCTAAACCTCCCCATTCTGAATCGGTCAGGGTAACCAGATGGCACTTTGATAGAGCGTACTGTGTGTATTTAGAAATTTCCTAGCTGATATTCCATGACAGTCGTCCTCCAGTTGACATCAGTTCTATCTAGTCCCACATTAATGGCCATCACTGAAAGATCAGACTCCAGTGGTTCGAGAGCAGCTGTTCCATGACAACGACCCAAAAGTTTACAGCATATTACTGTTAGTCAAAAACTACCAGATCACTCAAGCGCTTTAAAATAGTAGAAATCACGCAAAAGCAGTAATAAATCTTCCCAAATCAAACTTTCTTCACAACCATGGAGGATCCAAACAATTTAATAATAACAATGAAAACAAATCATTCTGGTTCTTTCAATAGAAACTTAAGTCATCAACCATTCTCCTACTAAAATCTTCGTGGAAAAGCTAATATTCTTACTAGTACGTTTGCCAGAAATCCTACCTCAGAGGAAATGAAACAGAACGTTTCTTAACTAGAACTTGACCCTCCCGAAACTGCTTCACTATTGATATATATTAGATACGTAAAAACTATTCTAGACAATATACCAACCAAAAAAGCTCCAGGTCTAGATTAAATGCCTCCAACAGTTTTGAAATAATCCTGTTCTAGATAAAATATTTAGACAATGCATACGTATTCTTTCATTCCCTAAGCCATGGAAAAAAGCTAACATCCATCCAGTTCCAAAGAAAGGAGGTTCCCATGACTTCTCTGAATACAGATCCATAGCTATCACACAGTCTTTTGGTAGAGAATTTGAGACTGTCATTAATATGCACATTGTTAAGCATCTCGAATCCTACAACTAAATTAGTGACAGACAGTATGGGTTTCGCCATGACAGATCCACTGTTGATAAAGTAAGTCTTCTTATTCATACAATCCTCCACTCAACTGACTTTCATGAAGAAACCCATGAAATAGCCCATGATATTTCTAAGCTTTTGATAAAGTGTGGTACCATTCCTCTTATCCAGTCTCGCTTGCTATGGCCTCTCATCTTTTGTCCCACTGAGATCTTCACATCTCGGCACCAGGAGAAGAAGAATAAAGGTAGATGAAGTATATTCCAATTTCAACTCAATGTTGGTAAGTAACAAGGACCAGTCTTGGCCGCAGCCCTGTTCCTCATTTACGTAAAAGATCTCTTCTCTGTTACCCACAGTCCCATTCATATGCAGATGACTCAACGCTCCACAGTTCTTTCACACTTAAAAACACACAGTCGCTAAGTCTGATATCCCCAACTCCCAACTCGGCACAGCAGTCTCCATAAATCAAGACCTATCCAAGATCACTGAATGGAGACAAAGAAACATTGTCCACTAATGGACAGATATCGCCTGATTCCTGTATTACCTCCAATGCAACCTTTATTCTTATCTCTAAAAGTACTGAAATTCTCGGTGTTTCTGTTAACAATACCCTCAGTTGGACCTCTCACGTTTTATCACTTGCTAACACCGCCACAAAAAATACTTGGATTATGGTATAAAATCCGGAACTTCTTCACTGACGAGCAGTTAACTATAACTACATGAGTCATGTGAGCTCTCAGCTCGATTATTACTCATCTTTGTGGAGTGGAGATGGAGAGGTTGAACTAAAATTACTGATCATGATTGAAACGAAGCTACTGTATAAGAAAAGGCAAAAACCCAGCATTAACAAAAGGACTACCTCCCTTACGAGTATGATGAAATGTTGCCTCCCTTGCATTGTTTTACACAACTTTTATGGCAAATCTTCACAAGAAGTTGCATCAATTATGCCACCTCTCCACGCCTCCTCCGTGCTGCACGGGCATCTAATAGCTCCCATGACTTGGCTGTCACACTGCAATTTTGCAGAGCTTCTGCCTATCAGAATTCCTTTATTCCTAAACTGCTTTCCTTTGGAACTCTTTTCCCCAGATTAGTTTCCCCTTAAACGTCAACCTTCAGCAGTTCAAGTCCAACTGTTACAGATTAGAAAGACACCTGTAATAAGGTGTATGGAATTTCTTTTAATTGTTTTTTTTTCCTTTTTCTGCACATGT
Organism: Birgus latro; assembly: GCA_018397915.1. Taxonomy (NCBI): domain Eukaryota; kingdom Metazoa; phylum Arthropoda; class Malacostraca; order Decapoda; family Coenobitidae; genus Birgus; species Birgus latro. Next base: position 39,686 of record JAGKTI010004623.1, on the reverse strand, counting down.
TCTAAAAAAATAAATAGGATAGGGGGAAGGTACAATTATACGGCAGATCGGTGTTTTGCATGGTATAAGCTCCCCTCAGGGATTTGTTTAGTATTTGCAAGGGCCGAGGATATAGACAAATTCTGCATGATAGTAATCTGAGTCAGATACGAAGGTCCTCTGACTGGAAAGTGAATATTCGAGTAAGAAATATTTAAAATATAAGACATTTGACTAATAAAAGAATGGATCAGTTACAGTGTACAAATGATAATCCAAAATAATTACAAATGTTACAGACGCAAAAAGAATAAATGCCAGTTTGCATTAATATGAAAAAAAATAACAAGTATTAATTGTCCTAAGCACTTCGAAAATTAAATATTCGGCTCTGGTAATGCACTTATGCTAATGATTAAAATATACAAATGTGTATCACCGTCGGGCAAAAATTATACACTGCTGTAGAGAAAAAAGGACAGTTTCAAAGCACATAACAGAAATAATAATGTTATTATTTCAATCTTCCCCAGTCCAGTGTAAAAGTCTCATTAACTCGAATGACACCTCATGTAAATGGCATGTAAAGTCAGGGTGGTCTTTAATAAATTCATTTTTTAACTGTTTTGTACCTAGCCCTAAAGTGTCTCGCCATCAGCCACAAGGCCTTAACAGCTGACTGCTAGGAGGATATGGTCTTGTCATCATCTAGCTCTGTTCTAGCACCAGCCACAAGTACTTACAGTTCACTGAGAGGATGAGGGAGTCCTGGTAGGCCAGCTCAGGCAGCTTGACGTTGGTGGCCTGGCAGATGAGCATGGCACCGTCGTCCTCCCTCCTAGGCGTCAGCTTCACCACAGCCACTGTCACATTCACATCAACCTGTTTCTGAATATATCACAGACTACGAATAAATAATATATCCAGTAAATTAACATTTATTACCATAATCCTCCCTCTGAAGCATCACCCTCATCATGATCGCTGTCACCTTCACATCAACCTGTTTCTGAAAAAATCACAGTCGTTTTAAGAATTAAAAGTATATTCAGTAAATTAGTGTTTAATACCGTCATCCTTCTTCTGAGGCAACACCACACCATAGCCACTGTCACACTCACATCTTGTTTCTGAAAAAAATTACAGACTTATCAAAACTATGTTTCATCGAATAATCTTTCGGAAATCGGAAAAATACTCTGTAGTGTCACGACCAGGGTAAGAGACGAACTGTGGCCAACAATACTATGGCCTGTTAGCGTCCAGGATCAACACTGATCGTTGACAAAAATACCTGTGTTTGCAATCATGAGCTTGTTTTATAAGAGCAAATTAAATTCAAAGTTAAGTTCTTAATTTAATTAGAAGCTATCATTTACAACCCTTAAAGAAAATCAACGTATTTACAATAACACCACTATCATACCAAATCCTAATCCTAACTACCAAAAAAAATGACACCAGGAAAATGTCAAGAAAGCACAGACAACAGATCTTAGTGGTGCAGGTGGAATGGCACTCTCCCTAAGCCTACCATCCCCACCACAACTAACGCACATACTCCGTTTTAGTGGCGGTGTCGAGGAAAGGTCACTGGGCAAGGTATTGAACCCCTTTTTTCAGTACACCAAATCAACCACTTAGACTGGGGGTCGTAACAATAGTAATAATATTAGTAATTTGGTGATTTCTGCCCTGGAGTCAGAAAACTAGATTACTTTCGTATATACAGGAAAGAAAGGGCATAACTTTGGGAGATGATAAATGGTTGAATTCTAAGCACAACGTTTTATATCGTGATGTGTCCCGACCTAAACTGTTACGGAGCTACAGTTACTAATGACCTTATAGGCGAAAGTGGTCTCTCTCATAATTTGCCCATAAGGTCATCAGTAATTTCAGCTCCGTAATGGTTGACGTTTGGATCCACGTTGATATAAAAAAAATTTTGCTTAGAATTCCCTAATCAACCGATTCCCAAGTTATGTCCTTTCCTCCCTTGCCTGTGCTTTCCTCTGTTGTGAAAAGTTTAGCATCATTTGATTCATTGTCCGCACACCCGTAGCGCACCACCTCCAGCCCCATAAAGCCCACTTCCCCCAAGCCAACATGCCTAAGAAAGAGGCTTAGGGAAAGTGCCGTTGGGTATGAATTGGATATTACAGTCTTTCCTCTTTTGAACCATACGTTGTCATCAGCAGACGAAATTTATCACGTGGAGAAGATGGTGTCACCCTGGCTCCCCTCCTCATACGATGTCTTGGCACCGTCCCCACCCAACTCTAGTATGATGACTCTTGTGATGCATATTTTTTTTCTTGGTTTTTGCGCCCAGTGTAAATAGTGCACGACAATGACTTTTGTAAACAGTTTATGCTAGCGATATTAGAAAATACTGTGCACAAGTGACGTGCAAGTAACAGGTGACATGAAAAAAACTGAGCGGGAGTGACGAAAATGATGTGGTAATATAATACTGTATATGCGACAGTGACGTGTATTATGTTACAGCGGCGACGTGTTTATATTTTACTATATTTTACGACAGTGGCGTGTGTGAAAATAGAGTTTGTAAATATTTATAGAAAAATCAGGCTTACATATGGTGGATAAATGATTCCTTCAGCAATTACTGTTAATAAATAACGACTGTTCATATGCTTTTTTCTGGGTGAAAGAAATAAGAATAGGAGATTTATAGAAATATACATGTTTAGCACTGTAAGCGGTAGTGTAAGGTAGGAAAGGACGAGTCATGGAAGGGAAATGCTGGGTACGGTAGGAAAAAATCAAGATAAGGTATGGAGAGGCAGGGTCAAATGCACCTATTTTAGCAATTTTCTTCTCACATCTACCTTCTCCCCTTTGCCAGTGCTGCCATACTTGTCACTAGACGATAATGTGGTGCCATTCAGGCGGCTGGGCTTGCTTCGCGCCTGGTTGGACGGTGGTAGATTTTTTTTTTTTTTTTTAAGATAAACAAGGCATTATCTTCACTCTGTGAAGGCCAGTGGTAGACTGACTGTAGCAATACCTCCCGCAGCCTGTGAGGGATCCACGTGAATCACTCAGTAAGGTTAATCAAGATTTAGGCGGGAATAAGAGAGCACGAAAAATGTGAAAATTCAGGCCGTCTTTTGGAAGGTCCGTCATAGCTGCGCACACATATGGGTCCGTCGTAGCCAAAGAGTTGAAGACAGCATTAACATTCTCCTATATATAATGGGACGTTGTTTTATGTTTTTTTTTTATGTGTCCGACTTCTGGGCATAGGCTTCACAGCCTGCTATCAAGGTCCAACAGTCCTCTTACATACCAACATCTCTTCATGTCACCACTTCGGCGCTAACACCCACCGTCCATATTGAATACATGCTAGGGCTGTCTCATACAGGACTGGTGTATTGGTATTAGCGGGGGTATTTTACGACATGTCGGCGGGTCTTCTGGTAGATCAGTAAAGCCTGATTTAATTAAATTCAAATCCTTACACTGTTCCCTGCCCCAGCGAGGATTCGAACCTGGGTCCGTCGGGACTGCAAGCCACCTCTCTACCGATGTGCCCGAATCGGGGTATGCTTTTTGTACTAAACACGTTCCAGTGTGAATATGGTGGGATAGCCTAGAGTCCTTGCCAAAGCCTTCAAGTTTGATTGTCCGGAAAATTTGTTTTTACAAAGGAAGCCACCCCATTGCACCCTCCCACCTATTCCACCCTTTCCCACCCCATTCACCCACCCAACCTACCTCCCTAACCCTTTCCTACCCAACCACTCAACCGACCCCACCCACCCTTCGCACAGTGCCCACTCACCCACAGCACCCAATATCACACCAAGCCATCACGCAGCGAGCCATGCAACCCCACAAACCCACCCACCCCACCCTGCCCACCCATCCATCCCACCTATTCTGCTCATCCTGCCCATCCGTACACTCTGCCCACCCTTCCACTATCCCCACTCGACCACACCACTCACTCCCATCAGCCTGTCCAGCCCACTCACTCATCCACCCACCAACCTACTCACCCAGTCACCATGCTCCACCTACATCATCACTCCTAAGTTTACACACACACACACACACACACACACACACACACACACACACACACAGGTTCGTGTGCATTTATACCACAAATGAAACAGGTTCTTTGTTGGCTCAATATCCAGTTAGTCAGGAGATCCGGTCCGGTGACCTGTCGTCAAGAAAGAGTAAAACAGTCTATCCCCTCAGTGACTTAGGTTCACCATGAATTCATTGTCCAAATAATCCATCTACTTACATATTTCACTTTCCTATTAAAGAACCTTTGTTACTTCCTCAGTTTCCATTCCTAAATTTCTAACATATTGATTTATCACATCAATCTATCCCTTTAATTTGTCAGCATATCATTCCACCGTCAAGCTTACCAACATTCTACCACCCTATTCACTGCTCAAGAAGGACCCTTGCACACGGTGGCAGTGGCATAAACAGAAAGCTGTTCTACCTAGTTATACAAATGTTCCTCAGCTCCCTCCCTGTTCTCCGAAAGGATGATGGTGTACTGCACAAACAGGACATTTTCAGCGTGCAGTTCAGAGTTCACGTCCAGATGGGCCTGGAGCCACAACAACAACTACAACAACAGCTACCTTATTGACGTCCATTGTTTCCTCATAATTCACGCAGTCAGGTTTAATCTTTTCAGCTGTTCAATCAACGACCTTCCTTACATGACATTTATATCAATATCCTTAGCAGACGAGGTAACCTACATATTTTCAATTATGTTTTATAAGGGAATAAGTGGGTATTAACAAACTGAAATCTGAAAAAAAAAATAAATATAAGAGACAACTGATAGAGTTCCTAAACCTAAAACATGAAGCAGCTGCTACGTGCACCCGGCTAGGTAGTTTTAAGTGGGAGTGCTTTTGCTTCCGTTGCCTTATATGCTGCGTTGCTAGTCCTTTATAAAGGCTGAAGCAAACTCATCAATGACCCACTTACGATACACAACGATTTCTTTAGTATCATACACAAGTCATGTGATCATAGGTTCGTTACGACAGCAATCGAGTCATATAGTGATCACACTTTCAGCTGTCCAGTCCATGACCTTCAGTGATGTCTAGCTGTCTATCGATTGCCAGACGCCTTAATACTCTAAGGGGTGACAACAAACAAATCACTTCCACGTCACCTTGTCCTCTGTCATTTGGCTGCCCTACCTACAACTTACACACCCATTTCTCATATAATTCTCCACACCATCCCTCCATCTCATCTTTGGTCACCCTCTCCCCCTCACTCTAATTATCGATCTCTCCACATGGTCAAACTACCTCTTTGCTTCAGTTGCTTGTAAACTCTGCTACTCACAGTCAACACAAACTCTTATGCACACCGCAAACAGTCACTTTACTTGTACTGATCAGCACAGTATCATCTGCTTGCAACAAAATAATAATGCACTGACCTTATAATGTGAGGTGGGCAGCATAGTACTCTCCAGCCACCAGACCACGAGAGGTTGGGGTCGGCAGCCAAAGACCTTGCACTCCACCTCGCGTTCCTCTCCCGCCCACACCTCCTTCACTGCTTCCACCTCCACCCCCACCACCGCCACTGCATCCGGTATGTGAACCACGCCCAAACGTACGGCCGAGATTGTGCCAGCCAAGTACGTCCACCACGCCCATAAGTACAGCCAATGGTACATCAGCCAAGAGAGGAAGAAACATTGAAATTAAGAGTTATTGTTGGGTAAAATAAAAATGAATCGAAATACTTGGCGACAGAAAGAGGAGATAAAGGAGAAAACGATTGATTGCTGTGAGTGGAATGATGAGAGGAAAGGTGGCCTGTGTTTTATTGAGGTCTATGTCAATACGAAAGGGAGGAAATAGGTAAAAGGGGATGTCCTCCTAACTGAATTAGCCGGTTAGCTTTGGACTGATGATAGTGGGCGGACACAACGATAAAACACGGTACAAAACAAAGACAAAGGGCAATGATAATTACATTCCATGATGATAAACTGATCTGTAACGACACCAGGGCATAATGTAAGTGACCTCAAGGATGCGATAACACTGGAAGATTGAGTTTAAAGGCATGATATTACGAATGACGTGAGATATGAGCATTCGTTGAAGAAATAAACAGATTTTCTAATAAGTGGCAAAGATCTGTGTGTGTGTGTGTGTGTGTGTGTGTAAAATACTGAGCAGCCATTTAAAGGAAAAAATTATACTATGTGCATCCTGTAATAAAGATGTGAATAAGTTATACAAAGCATAAGCCATGTGCAGAGTTTTATTTGAGGATCTAAATGGAAAAGTTGGTGCAGGTTCAACGAATGATGTAATGGATTATTTGCTCTACTTATGCCAGGGGAAATCAATAGTGGATTACTCTTCCATTTATAATATTTATCTTCTCTACAGCATCCGCAGATTTATTCACTGATAATGTTTGCATCCACATTGCTCACCAATATTTTAATACATTGAGATCCACAGTCTGTTTCGATTCTACTTGTACGGCCCGATTCATCACAGGTGTATTTCCAGTTTTAAAAGCATATATATTGATCAGACTATGAATTAGGCGTACAAATTCGTTTCAGCATTTGGCGATTTCCCTCGGCGTTAAAAGGAAAAAAAAAAAGGTGTTTAGCAATAGCAAGCATATTCATTCCATGTTGTGTGGTACAACCATTTGCTACCATTTCTAAGTGTCCAGTCTTTTAATTTTTTCAGTATCTCTTTTTCGCTATAGTTACATTATTTTTGGGTATGCTTACATCGTTTTTTATATGCTTTACTCTTGCTTTGCACTGTATTTTTTCTTTCTTCTAAGGTTGTTCTTGCGTCCTTCTCAACCACTCCTTTATGTTTTTCATTGGTCTTTCAGTTATCATACTAAGATTTGCATTCATTCTCTTGTCACTTCATACAGGCTGAGTAAAATGAATACAGATCTTTCTAAACAGGGCGGATGTCATCATGCATTCCCTTATGATAACCAATGATTCGGAAACACTCTAAGTATTATAAATGTTGTTGTTCTCGGTTCGTTTAATTTATATTATTAGGTCTATTAGTAGGTCATGACAAATAAGGACATTTCTACAGCAGTCGTCACAAATGAACACAGAACGTGCCCTTCTAAAAATAAATGAGCTTATGTATGATATCTGACCTCTCTCCCTCCCCCTCCACTTGCACACATTCCCTAGCACAGTTCAGCCAGACAGACAAGGGTTACTCTACAACATCCCATGACTGACACCAATAATCGTCAGTATCACTTCAACACTACATTTCACAACACGTATTAGATGCAGCTTTTCTCGCTCTGTACCTGGATAAAAACAACTGTATAAAGTGAATGGTAAAAGAAAAGAAATTATGCTAGTTTAAGATAGCCAGGATAATACTGAATTGCACAATATACTGTAGTGCTTAATTTCACTATTCCTTTATTACCAATGCCAACTGCGTAAATAATCTGGAGGATTTTGTAGATCTGAATTTTGGAACCGTGCTAGGAATATCAAATGAAGGCAGCAGCAGTGACTAGCAAAAGACAGGTGGTGTGCGAGGGAGGCGACGAGATTAGTACCTGGGCAACTTCATTATGAGTCACAGAATCACGACTACACTATGTCAGCCTAAACATGGCGGAAATTCTCGTCCTCTTGGTCGTTAGTTGTCATAGCTCAGTGGCAGAGAGGGATGATATTACCCCTATACGCCCTTTTCATAGCACTTCCTTAGGATTAGTTTCTTCTATTGTTAGAGTTCAGCATTTAAAATGGACGACTGGCAGTTTAGGGCCAAGTTCAACGAGGGATATTGGGGTACATCACCCACTGTAGGTGATCCACGGTGACCCAGGCAGGAGGGACAGCCAGCTCAACCTAGTGGCTTGGGACAGCAAACCACTAGTGTTAAAGACAATTCAAGTGAACAGAGTGACACTTGTTGGTGACACCAACACTGGACATAAAGTTGAGGCCTCGGTTCACAAGTACATATACTGTATATTCCTACCTACAGAAATTGACTCAGTGCTTTTGCCTATTTTTCCTATTTACTTTAACTTCAGTTACCTTAGCCACTTCATATTGACGGAGAAGGATAGTCAACATGAAACCATTGAAAAATTTCCTGCCCTTCGCCCAGTGCCTCTTTTTCAACTTGTATTTACGTGATTATTTACCCCACTCATTCTATTTTACGTTAACTCAAAGCAGAAAAAAATGCATGCGGGCAGTGACGTTCCTGTCGCATGCTGTGTCCTATCATAATTCACAAGGATCCATTAACTACTGTGACCCCCTAGGGAACACTGCAGTCTAATTGACCTCCCGGCCATTGTAACTACCCTGATTTAGTGGACACAGAACTAATTAAAAAGTATTAAAAGCACACACACACACACAAACACACTCATACCGTCAAATTGACGTTCTGAATGCTGGAGCGTCATGGAGACAATATTTCAACACAACCCGTCCATACCCCGCCCACCGCTCCATAACATTACTCATTAATTCACACAGACCCACGCATTGTTATGATGGATGGTGCGTCGTCTTTGTTTCACAATTAACCTTTCGGATCCGAGGGGCTTCTCTGAGCTTAAAGTAATCGTGCAGCAGTAGTGTGTCCTGTGAAGGGCTATAACCTTCAGGCAAATGCTTATCGTTTAAGGAGCTTAAGTCTCTTCAAGCCACATCAGGTTCACCAAGTCGATTCAGATTCAGGTCATGCCCCTAAAATCATTTTGCAAGACTCCACCGTATTTCATTAATGCAATCGTTCTTAAAATACTGCGTTTAAAGCCGGTTGAAGTCTCTTTATGACAACTAGAGTCATTCAGTGGATCATGTCAGTCCACATAAAATGAGGTCATATCTATGTAAGTGCATGCCAACAAGCCGTGGTCTGTTCCTGTGTGGTTTTATTGTACATGTTGGCTAGGGTTATTTTTAGGGTTGGGATGTGTTGGTGGAGACGAGTGGACGGACTGAGATGGGATAACTGAGTGCAGTTGACCACGATAAGGGAAGAATTGCCTGCGACAGTCATGACCATTGTTGCTATTATTTAAACCACATTAGTGCACAACAAGGAGAGGCGAATTAGACAGGAAAGGTTTGGCTGCAAGTGAGTGATGGCTTTTGTTAACAGAAGTACACATCATCTAGACTTTCTTTCTCACCTTGGGGCGGGATGGGGTAGGTCACTGAGAGCCAGAAATAACCTGATAGAACGAGACAATGAAGTTTGCACAACTGAACAAACCACACTCCCATTCATTCACCATTTACGCCCCCGGTGTCCTCACCCCACCTGACAGGTAAGAAAAAAAAATGAAACAAAATCTGCACGTAGCTTCACACTCACCTATGCGACCGAATCAGTCCAACAAAAAGTTAAAATTTGATGCAAACTCGGACATACGCACCTCCGTAAAGAAAAAAAAATATTATTCCTATAATCTATGCATGACAGACGACGATATGGGTTGGACGGGTGGACGGGTAGTGGATGACAGTCAACAAAAGTCCAACAGGTCAACAAAAGCTCAACAGGTAACACTGTGGGTTGGCTGATACCACTCACCTCATTAGAGCATAAATGTGTGTGTGGGTAGAGAAGAATGTGTGAGTGACTGGGTATGCTTCGCTAGGTATATCATGTGATGCTGGTTGTTTTGAGAACACCTGTAATATGCAAGTTAAAGGAGTGGGAAAAATCACTTGAAGAGGTAGGTGCAATGAGCTAAGATGGAACTGGGTGGAAGGGAAGGGCAGGACAGTATAACCTTTACAGACGGGCATTGTATGTTTAACCACTGTGTTAGTAGGAAAGCGTAAGTCAGTAAATTTACCTGGGAAGCTCAGTGTGCTGTGGCAAGCAGGTGGGGAAAAGCTGTTACGATGGGATGTGAAGGTGGTGGGTGGCGTGGAAGGGCAGGAGCAATACGCCGTGTAAAGACAGGTGTTTTTGGTTAGCCATTGTGGGTATGACAATGGTTTAAACGAAAATATCCTCCATACGAAGAAGAACAACAACAACAACAACAATACAGAACCAAGACCAGAACCAAGAACAGAAAAAAAAAGATGAAAAGAACAAAACAATAACAACTTATGCACTCCTCTCTCTTATACACTTTGCATGAATGGACGCAGGGAAAAATGTAACTCATGCATATTCCATTTGGATTATGTGTGCTGAGTGTTTCTCAAACCCATTTCCCTACTGATGCGATTTGCTACAGGTTACTTATACTCTAATTTCTTATGAGTGTTCTGTGGCCAAATGTTATTTTGGGGGGATTTATGTCTTAACTGTCTGGGGGGCTGACCCACTTAATTCTGCCAGCAGTACCACGAAGGTAGTTGTTATTATGTTAAACGACACAGTTTGTTGAAGCATTGTTACATCTTAGTGCGCCAATGCTCGTCAGTGAAATGTGATTTGGAGGTAGTGTCTTAAACACCGCATGAGACATCTTGGTTCACTTTCAAGCAGAATTCAGCCTTGATGTCTGCTTTGTTTTCCCATAACTCCATGGTTCTTACTGGGTGTGATATAACTAGTGAGACTATGACAGATGGCAGATGTAGGTGTACTGAAGTTGAGAGTGGCATGAGAAGCATTGAAGCTGTGACGCTTGAAATAGAATAGTAGCATAATATCGTAAATTTGAGGCCTATTTTGAAAGGCAATACAAACAGGGTCATCATGTAAGACGACTGGAGCCCTAATGCACACCTTCTACCATCCGAGAATTAACGTGATGCTGGATCAATTTTTACCACCAAGTATGTCAGTCAGTCGTGTACCAGGACAGTGAAAGGGTGTCGGTGACTCTTTGCATGTAATATACCGAGTGAAAACGTTCATAATTAGACTATTTACCGTGCCATGCCATTCAGTACAGCCGCACCACTCGGGAAAAACTTCTCATAGAAGACCAGTCGGGAATGACTGCAAAAACATAGAGGTTCAGCAGTTCAGACATGGTGAAAATCGATTGCAGTTACTGTAGTTTCTGTTGTTTTCCTTTTTCTTACGTTCGCAAATGTAACTTTTATGTATGACCAGTAAGACATAAAGTTTATAATTATTATACAGGATAATAAGTTGATAACTGTCCAGGTAGCTAATTTTAGCTTAACGTGAATATATGGCCCCATCATTTTACAAAGGATCGTTTTATTATGGTTGCAAAAGTTACATGGTTGCATACGTCGACCTTGGCCACCTAATGGCGGCTCTCCACGCGTCTCTGAGGTCACACTCTCCACGCGTCTCTGAGGTCACACTGTATGATCTCAATTTTTTTTTCAGTCTGCCTTAACCGACTCTACCTTCAACTTTCATACCTCGTCCTCCACACCCACCTGTGATTCTCCATCCTTTCCACATGCCGAAGTCATTGCCATGTCAGTCTATCCATTCTCATCATATCACTACTACAGTCAAGTCCCATCCTTCATCTTAACTCTTCATTTGCAGTCCTTTCCTCCTCAGGCCTGTCATTCAGAGATGAACTACACTTCCATCTTGCTATTCTAATCCCTGTATGCTTGGGCCTACAAGTATCCTTCTCCTTTACTGCCCAAGTCTCACTACCGTACAGCAGTACACTCCTAACACGTGCTGCATATAAGGACCCCTTAGCATAGGGGAAGAGCCCCCTCCATGTAAGAAGTGGTAACAACTCTCAGTACTTGCTACCAAGCTGGCTCTAGTCCCTTCTTCAGAACATACCAGACCCCCAAACAGCAAACCCTCTCCACACAATCAAGAGACCATCTAGTAAGATTAATCCTTTCCTGCGTCTTTCCGCCTATACACACTCTCTTATACACCAATATAAGCAATATTTTGCAGTCTACCTCTAATACCACTACATTTCTTATGGACTCACTCATCACAAACACTGCACAAAATGGAGTTATTTCCCACACCCTCGTGGCAAACTACACAAAGCCACAATCCATCTGCTCTGACAGTTCTGCACCCTGCCTTAGTCATCCCTTGTGTTTTATTCATATTTATCATCAAACGATTGTATCCCATTCAATTTTTCATATGCTAAGTCTTTGCTCAACAACTCTCATAGCTCTATTAAGAAAATGGCAGTGATAATGTAATTTGAACAAGCCTGCAAACAACCTGCCCCATAAAACACCTTTGTTGGTTCGTAATGGATGCTTTAAACCAGTGTATCCCAACAGGGGGTCCATGGAAGAATTTCCAGGGATCCATAGGAAGTCTATATATTTTTACATTTTTATTCTACTGGAATTAAGAGACATGCAGTCCAGTATAAAATTCAGACTATACAATACTTAAAACAAAATGTTAAAATGCTAGAATTTTTCCACAAGGTATAGTGTGCAAGGTATATATAATGTATAGTGCATGGCGTGTGACATATGAATGTATGTATTTGTTGCAGAAATAGCTGCTATCAATTTTGCTAGCTCGACCTATTTTGTTGTAGGAGTCCACAGATGAGAACGTGGTTGGAAAAGGGGGGAAGGAGACCAAAAAAGGTTGGAAACCACTGCATTAAACTCTGCATTGGTTTCCATACAGTGTGAGCTATTTCAACTAATAACTCTTAAATTATAATTATCATGGAATAATATTTACAATTTAAGAATATATCTGGTCATTATCACTTTGTGTTTCTGCTCCATTATTTTAGTCAGAAAATACAGATATGCCATACCTCTATAAGATCGTCGGAGACTGAAAAGTTCCACGTGGAAACAAAAGTTTGATAATGTATAGAGGTACTGTAGCAATAATTTGCAGCATAAAAATCTGAGAAACTGATATTCCAATACCAGATTAATTTTCACAGTAACAGCAACAGAGAAGCACCATTTCTAAGTTTTAACTTGGAAACCAAGGAATACCTTAGCTTCTTAGTTGACGTAAGGAGACAGGACAGAATCCTTAATAGGGTTGTCGTATGGTACTCATAACACCATGATTTTGTATGCAAAACAAAAAGGGAGGCTGTTTGACGGGAAACATCGAGTTTAAGTGGAAAATCAAATATGCATAAAACAGTCGATATACACAACTTTTATGAATGTTAAAAATTAACACCGAATAATTTAGTATTTTCATTTGATCATTCAGTTTTTAACATAATGCCTATAAGAAATAAAACAAGAAACTACCGATGGAACATAATGGAGGTGCTTTTGAAATTAATAACGGTTTGGCAGGATAGTTTGTGATAATTGGTGGCAAATTATTTGAACTGAATTAGCGATGCCATCACCACACACAATTAATTTGAATTATAGGCAATTGTTGGACATTCTCAAACTTCAGTCTCAATGCTATCAGTTATATGCATGAAGGTAATGACTGTAATGATGTTCGCGATTTGAACGTCATTACACTATTATATCACATAGAAGGGCTAGCTAGAGAATAGGAAAATATTTCGGCAACACAGCTCGACTTCAGAGGGAGGGGGAGAAAAAAACAAAGAGAGACTATACATCATTTGCAAGGATGAAACGACACAGATTAATATGACATTTGATGATGGTGGAATGAAAGACTGGAGTATCTGTACTGTACGTTCCATCCATCAGACGGGCACAAGAACTCGAGATGTGACACTAAGCATTACTGACTTATTTTCCTCTCTCTGCCTCAGCGATTGTTTTGGTACAGCATCTAAGAAACTGGTTTACCTTAGTAGAATATTTTAAGCTCTTTAAAGTTTTCAGCTCTCACCCTTTTTCCGTCTTTCCAGTATCGTAAATAAAACTGATTTTAGATCATTGTTACGTCCATGCTGTTTACATATTTTTTCAAAGATAATAAAAAAACAATTCTGCAGAAATTCATTGAAAGTAATGACTGAAACGGATTTAAAAAAAAAAAAAAAAAAAAGCATTTCAAATATTCCTTAAGACCTCATTTACTTATAATGATAATATCCCCTTTTCACTCGGTTGTCAGTCAGAATTATATTCTTTTCATTTTTGTGTTCCAGTAGGAGACATTGATAACAAAAGTCCACTGTTGTCTTGCCATGTCCATTATTCTCTTTTGGTGTCTCACCTAAAAGAAAAAATGATTATCGAAAAATTGCTGCTGCCACAATTTACGTTTCTCATTATCTTTTGTACCTAATATAAAGTGGATATGGTACAAATAACTCTATATAAATAGAGTGTAATTTGTTAATGAAAATTACGGCTGGAGTTTAAAGACTGACTACGTTTCACCATGCATATCAAATAGTTTTTCTTTTGTTTATCAGAGAAAATTAAATATAACCAAATCTGTGTGGTAATGAAAAATCTCTTGGAACCTTGCATGGAAAATAATACTGTTGGCTTATATTGGATAATACAGAAACACTCCTTTTGGAGTATGAAATAAGGAAGTAGACAGCAAAAGAACGATAACTAGGAAAAAGGAATGTGTTCAAGAAATTTAGGGGTGAAGTTTCAAAGACAAGAAAATGCTGAGACTTTGACAGTAATTTCGTCACAGCTCTCTGTCTTCTTCAAGGGGCTAAGAGTTAAAATCCTTCTCCATTGCCTTTCGTTACATGAACCAAAATTATAGATGTGAGGATAAGTCTAGTTCCCTAAAAGGCTACATAGGTTAAGTAATCAAGTGGGTCAGCTTAATCATGCACTCACAGGTCATGTCGAGCGTGACGGAGGCAGTGGCTGGGCGGGTCTCGTTAGTATTACCAGCTTTACAGGTAAGGCGCCGATCCAGGTCACTCCGGGTCAGACTATCCAGGATCAAGCTATTGGACACCTGAATGGGGACACTGGTCCTCTGTTCAGACCTCATAAAGTTTTCGGATGAAGAGGGCTTGGCGGCAGTGTTTGCTTCAGTCCTGGTAACATTTGATGAGCTTGCTGGAGACTTTACCGAGGCGATATTTGGACCAGAGGGACCAGTGGGAAGGATGGTTTCGTAGAGAGATTTCCCACTGTTGGCAGAGAACTTCCCGACGACGCCTGGGGAAGAGTGATAAGAGGAAGGAGCAGGCAAGTTCTCATCGTGGGTTGTGTCGATGATCCTCGGTCCTTCATACCACATCACCCTGGGAGGGGGCCAGCCTGGTGAAGAGCAAGAGAGAGAAGTGGGAGTGAGTGTGTGTAGAGGGTACATGAGGGGGGGACAAGTCTCTGTTGTACTTCTTTACGTTTAGTCCTGGTTAAATCTCTCTGAAAATGTATTTGGAAAACTTTGGAAAGTACACTGTTTGAATATAGCTAAAACACATCATATTCAGTTGTTAAACAGTATCAGTGATGTACCGAATAAAACAGAGGTAAGATCATCTGCATACTGACGAAAATGTGTGACTACAATTAAATCACAGATACGTTATCACTATGTACACATCACAGCCACAGACGTTCACTCTTCCCAGTGTAGTGTCCATTACCTGCTGGAAAGATTTTCTGATCCGTGAAAATTGGTTTATGTGGCTGGCACCTTGAGTTCTATTTACTTGTTTTTGATAAATGAACATTATATGCATCAAAAAACTGTCCAGAACAGTCCGGTCTACGAGGGATATTATTGACAGGTGTGATAATCTGGTGATACAGTTGAAATTATTTGCTAAATATGTTAATTATGGCACTGTAATTGTAATTTTGTACATAACAAGGAAGTGAGGGAATGTTAAGGAAAGATGCACGAAAAAAAAAGGAGCTCAGTTGAAGACCGCGAGCAAAGGAAAAAGTAGGGAAAAGATGACCGGGGAAAAGGACAGCTGAGTTCAAGACTGACAGGAAAGAGAGTGAGGCTGAAAAAGATGATTGAGAAAAGAATACCTGAACTGAAGGCTGGCTGGGAGCAAAGACTGAGAATGGAA
>JAGKTI010004622.1:0-49463 GCA_018397915.1 Birgus latro | reverse complement strand
TGTAATTGAGAGGAGTTGATTGTACATTACTGTATATTTTTATTTTAGAAGTAGTAATTGGACATTTTTTCTCAAAGAGAAGCCCAAATTTTAACATTTTTTATTCCAGGAGAAGCATTAAGTCATCATTTTTTCTATGCAAACCATTAATTTATCATTTTGTGTTGAAGGAAGATTAATGTGTCCATTTTATTCTAGGAGAAGAATGTGGTGGGGAGGAGGAGAAGAGGAGCAGGGTGGGGGCTCATCCCCCACTCCCAGCTCCCCGCCAGAGGCCTCACCCACTGGAATTTCTGAGACTGCCATCGTCAGGCAGGAACTGGGAGACTTACAGGTAACCAACATAATCATCATGGTCATCATCGTTGTTGTCATCTTCATCATTATCTTTATTGTCGTCATCATCATTATCATGATCATCATCTTTGTTGTTGTCATCATCAATATAGTCTTTGTTGTCATCATTGTCATTGTTGCCATCATCATAGTTATCATCATCATCAACAATTGGTCTGGTGGTGGAGCTCATGGGTTGGAATGACCAGGGGTTTAGGCACTACAGCTCAAATCCTGAAGGCATCTAGAAGTAAGTCAGTCAAGTCCACTAATGTTAGCCTATTTAGTTTATTCTTGCCATTACTCAGTGATTTTATTCAACTTTGCAAGGGTTTTCTTATATGGCAGGTTTACTCAATGCCATATATAACCTCTCTAGTGGGAAAAGTCTGCTCCAAGCTTAGTAAAACTTTAAGTCAGGAGATGGAGAATATACAGTGGTTTCTTTATACAGTAATCATGGGGGCACACCTTACATACTTGCCTGTGAATGGCAGAAATCCACAGTTAACTTGGTTCACCTCCAGAATGGCCCCTGCAGTTGTAATTTACCGATGTGATTGCCTGAAAACTTTTTGCAGTGCCCCAGAATATCATCAGACATTAGAATCTGTTTAAAAGTGCATTTTGGGATGGCTTACAATATCAGCCGAGGAATAATCAAACCCACGAATAGGTAACCACTTAATATAGAGGACTGACTGCAGTACCATCAAGGGACATATGCTGGTCACCTTCCTTGAAATGTAGCCTAGCCTGGCACCCTATGCTACAAAGACTGGTAAAGTGGGATTGACTTTTGCCAGTTTATTTGTTCTCTTTGCAAAAACAGAATCAAGTTACATGAGGCAAATTGTCAGTTTTTATTTTTATTTTTTCCATGAAGAACAAGGAAAGGAGAATGCAGAAATTTGCAGCAGAAACTTTCCATGCCTTGTTTCTTCCTACAAATCAAAATCTTAGTTACTAGATGGGAAACAGTTAGCCCTATATTACCCTGTATGAGATGTAGGGGCCAAGACTCTGTTCCTTTAGCCCCGTACAGTACACCCTCGTTTTATAATTGGGATGCTTTTGTGAAATTCTGTTGTACAATGAATTTAACTTAGTGATTTTATAAACAAGAAATTGGGCATCAAATCAGTCGTGAAAAGGAAAAACAATCGTAAAATAAACAGATGGAGCTAAAATGTTGATTATATAAGTGAAGGATCGTATAATGGTTGATTGTAAAAGTGAGGGTGGATGGCCAGCCTCCTCCCTTGACAGCATTAAGTGATTAAATAACTCCATTTGCCACTTAGGGATGGAATTTATGCTAGGACATCACTCCAGCATGGTCATTCGAACCACTAGACCACCAGGCACATTGTAAACAGTATGATTACATGTGTTCATCTTTGTCTTGTAACTCAGGTTTCTTTGTCGAAAAGAAAGAGACGTGATGTTTCTGCACTCACTGTCTTGCCTGTAGAAAAACAAAGGGAGATTATATGCACCTGTCTTTATTATACACACTTCTCATCTTCCCCATAAAATCATAGTTGTATAATACAGACTCAGAACACAGGCAAAACATATGTTCTCTTTGTCTGTCATCAATCTGTCTACCTGTCTATTGCAAGACACCTTAATCCCATAAGGGGTGGCCAATTACAAATACTAATTGGAGCTACAGGAGGCAGTTGCTCATATGATTAAAAAAACAGGCTTACAATAATTTTCAGCCATAACCAATAGCTGTTTTTGGTAGAGGACAGAGGAGTGCAGAAAACCTTTTGTAAAAATTGAATTAATAAAAAAGAATCTTACCAAGGGAAAATATTGTGCCTTGTACCTTTTTCTGCAGGAAGAATAAGGAGAGGAAATGTTATAATTTTCGTGCTTCTAGTTCATCCTGCATAAACAAGTCAAGTTATGGCAGGAAATTGGTTGTAAACATGTTTGTGGATTCCTCCCTGGTTTGCAGTTTATTCAGGTGTATCTCTATATGACCAGACACATGAGATACACACGAGTCTCATGGAAGGTTGCCTCACCAAAGTTGATTTATTTAAAGTCATTTCCTTTTTGTTTCACTTTTAGTTTTATTATTGAGTCTTTTCAACCCAGTAGCATGTTTTATTTATTTATTCATGCTGTCTCCAGTATTGGTAGGTGGTGGCAACCATCATCCTCTTACCTGATGTATTGCTGTCTATTTCTTCATTAGGTGACTAGACTCTACACTGAGTGACAAGCCTGTTGTAACCCAGGAAACCATATTCAGTGCTGTGGTAACCATATAACCAAATAACAGGGTGAAGTGTAGCTTACCGTGGTGCCCCTGTTAACTATGTGAAGAGATGCAAATGTGACCTCCATCCAGGAAGCAAACCTCCACATACTCTCCCATGCCTGACTGACTAGGGTTGCTCAACTACCATGACTGCCCCTAGATGACCTTATTCACTTTTGAGGAGACATCTTGTTGTTGTCCCAAGACCCATCTGAAATTTAAACCCAGTGGACTGCAGGCTGAAGTTGCTGTCCCCTGGAGTCCACCATCCTCCTTTTGAGGGATAAGGAGGGCATCAAAAGACATTTGTACAACCAGCAGTGGAGCTTCCTCTCTACTGTATATACAGTACTGTACAGCTGTGTACTTGTATGCTTATTTGTAAGTTTGTGTGTGAGTTCATTTGTATCTTCATTTGACTACACCCCATTTTCCCTTCCAGTTGTTGTTGTTGTTATGGCCACAGGTTCATTTGAATGTGACCCTGGTGGACTGCAGGCTGATGTTGCCTGTCTCCAGTAGTCTGTCATCCTTCATTTAGGGGATCAGGAGGGAGGTGGGGGACGTTTGTATAAATGAACTGTGGAGCTGTTCATTTATATTGATTCCAGCATTTGATGGCATCCCTTTTCAGCGCCCATGCTTTAGTACGAGTGCAAAATACAGCTCACATGTAATGCACGATGTCCTCAGTGTAATGCAGCCCCACATGCAGAGCACACACAATGCATCTCACTTTCACAACATAATTCCCCACCTCATGCATCTCACTAGGGTCCTCTCACCTCATGCAGTACTATTCCTGAATTGCTAGTGATTTAATCATTTTTGAGCACTGATGAATTTTCTTAGTAGAATTATCCCCTCTGAGAAACAAAAGGTCTGCTTTTGTTACTGCATTATCATTATTGCAGGGAAGTTCCTTAAAGTTGGACTGATTGGGAGGGGGGGCAGGGTGTCAGTCACAGCAGGTGGTTTGCCATACAGGAGATTCATCACGCGGACCAGAATGTTGCTACTGTATTTAATAGCATACCAATTAACTTCTCAGTATTTAAAAAGCTATCAGTCAGCAGTAGATGAAAGTGCTGCCAAACAAACAGTGATGAGGTATTGTACCCATGCTTGGTGCCTTATGTAGGGTGTTATTTACTCTGGAAATGTTTTTCTTTTCTTTTCATGTTTTCCTTAACTGGTCTGCCTTAAAGGGGTCTGCTGTAATGTTTTTTTACTGTATTATTATTGTTGTTACTCTTGTTGTGGTAGGTAGGGGTGCTCACCATCCACTTATTTGATGTAGTGCTGCCCTGAAGTGACTGCCCGTTTCTCTCTTCCTTCTATCCTTCCTCTTCTGTCTTTACTTCATTCATTCTTCCTCTTCTCTCTGGCTACGGGTGACTTTACACTCTCATTTCTGTCTTTCTTTCCTTCATTCTTCTCTCTTCTTCTGCTATGGGTTACTGTACTGTACACTGAGTGACAGGCCAAATGGTTTCCTGTACACCAGGAAACCATTTACTATGCTAGGTGGTAACTATGTAACTGAATTATGGTGCCTGATGGTTTAGTGGATAATTAAGGCGCTCCAGTCAGATTGAGCCTGTGCAGGTTTATATCCAAGGGGTGGTTGAGGTGTGTTGTTCACATAATGTCACTCAGGGATGAGTGAGGCTGGTCACTCTTATCTTAAATGTCAGGACCAACTTGCCTAGCCCTGGGCTTCTACGCTTCTCATGAGGCAACACTGGATTTGATGATGAATGAATGAATGAATTATTGTTACTATTATTATTATTATTATCATTATTAATTGCAGGAGCAGTTTGACCAGCAGCAGGCTTTGATTGGTCAGCTAAAGGATATGTTAAAGAACAAAGACTCAGAGTTAAGCTCAAGAGGGAAGGAAGTAGAGGTAAGTTGTGTGTATTTAATTTTGTTTCATTTTTGTGTATTTTGTACGTAGGGGGTAGTGAAAGCGCCGCTTCAACCGATGTGAGCCTGTGAAGGTTTATATCCAAGGGGTGGTTAGGGTTCATTGCTCACGTAATGCCACTCAGGGATGCGTGAGGCTGGTCTCTCTTATGTTAAATGTCAGGACCAACTTGCCTAGCCCCAGGCTCCTACGCTTCTCATGGAGTAACACAGGATTGGAGGATGTATCGTTTCGTTTTTGAAGGCTGCAACATGCTTGCATGCGTCGGCCTTTTTGGGTTGGAGCGTGTAGCATTTTATGACCGGATGCCCTTCCTGATGTCTACCAATGACCCTTGGGTGGATTCGATCCTCCGACCCTACGGCCAGAGCTGTCTCTCTCCTGCCTCACTGTATTCTTTGGTGGCTAATGTGGTCAGGATGGTGGTGATGATGATTGTTGTATGTTGGATTTACCTGGTTGTATACGGGATTTTAGCCAGGCTTGTGTTGTCCTGGCTCCATATCTGCGTTTATCAAGTGTATTTTTTAACATACTGATATCCTCCACTCTCGTCACCTCTCCTTCTAACTTGGTTCAGATATTTATGCATCAGATTAGTGAAACTAAACTTTTTTTTCTTTTACATCATTTAAATATCAGCAGTTCCTCAGTTTATATTCATAATCACCTGCCCTTCCATCATCTTTCATAAAAAGATCCTTTCTTTCGACTTTTTCCAGTCCCCAAACTCCTGGAGACATGATGTATCTTTTTGTATGTGTAGCGTGTGTCTGTGTCTATAATGCATATTTATGACAGGCGTATGACTAAAAAAGATTAAATGTTGATGAACGTTTGTGGGTTTGCAAGGTGTTCAGGGTGCAGTCAGGGTAAAAAATTGGCCTAATGTCGAAAAGTAATCAAAATTTGTGGGTAGAGACTTGTACCGAGTCTGTCTCAGCAGAGGAATAGTAGCCAGCAGAGGGAAGTGATAAGGAGAAAAGCCAACTTTTTTCTGTTACTTCATATCCCATATTTTGGCCTTGTTTACCTATTGAAGGCTGTCTGTGCAGATGGCTTTTTGGTTTACCTCTTTCACTTTAACTTTACCCAGTTTTACCAGATTCTAGGAGTCAACAGGCAGTCTGTTTACACTTTACAGTGGACTTAATTGCATGGTGGTCTGTTGGAGTAAGGCTGTCCACCTGGATGTGGTCTGTAATGATTTAAATCCAAGGGGGTGATTGGAGTTTACTGCTTGCATGATGCCATGATGGGATGAGTAATTGGTCACTCTTGCCTTGAATACCCTGACTAAATAGCTTAGACCCAACCCTCTACACTCCATATCAGTCAGTAGATGATTTTTTTTTTTTTAATGCAAGGAAGAAGGAACTAAAGGCCATAAGCCCACAAACTGTTCCTTCCAAGAAACAAAAACAATACAAATTCAAGATCCAATCTTTTTGAGATGCCTGGACACACTGCATTTGAAAGACTGCAGATCATAGGAAGCAGGAAATACAGACAGAGGGAGACAGTTCCAGAGTTGATAGATAGGGAGATTTTTAAAAAATAATAAAAAAAAGAAAAAAAAAGAAAGACAACTTCAAACAGTAACCTACTATACCTTTCATTTCAGGACTACGCAGGTTTCCTGGAAGACCAAAATATTGTCATGCTAAAAGACCCAAGTGGAGAAGTTCCTGGTTTTCTGTAATAATTTCTGAAGTGTGTGCGATGATTATTGAATATCTTTGACCTATCTGTATCATTCCTGACTACACCTTGTAATATGGGATGTGGCCTGATCACATCTTAGGACTGTAGGTGTTCCATATATGACTGTCCAAACTTATGGGCATGTTTACACTTTTCCACACTCACATTTAGTACTATGGCCCTAAACTGTAACTTTGTCCTCAGGACTATGCTACTCGGTTGGCCAAAATGAAGCCACGTTTGAGTCGGGTTGGTGCCAAGAGACCCAAGTACCCACCCAAGAGAGTCGACCCTGTTGGCGATACTTCGGAGGAGGGTGTGGGAGGAGAGAGTGAAGTGGAGGAGAGAAAACAATTAGAAGAAAGGAAACAAGTTGAGGAGAAGAAACTGCCTTCATCAGAGAGTAGCAGCCGAGCAAAAATACTCCTCCTTCGAAAACAGCTTGAGGAGAATCGCCTCAAGTTTGAACGCCAACAGAAGGAGAATGCTGAGAAACGGGTGACCATGGAGGAGATGAAACAGCGAATTGAACGCCTACGAACCGAAGTTGAGCAGCGAGACAGTGTGATTCAGTCGCTCCAAGAGAGCACCAGTCCCATTTCTGATGAATCTATCACCCAGAAACTGTATCAGCAGATTGTTTACAAGGATAACACCATCCTTGAACTGACCAACAAGGTAAAACGTTTGGAAGAATTGATTCAGGAGCAAAATGAAACATTGAGCGAGAAGGATAAAGTGATTGAAGCGCGAACTGAAGCAGTGTCCCTCATAGCTAAAGCACGGGATGAGAAAAGCTTGAAAGTGTTAGAGGAGCTGGAGGAAGTTAGGCATCAGATGAAGTTAATGCAAGAAGGCTTCATTGCAAAAGAGCAAGAATTCCTGACAGAGAAGGAAGCACTGACTAGAGAGCTGAGGGAAAAAACAAAGAAGGTCACTCAGTTGGAGGATAATGTCCGACGCTTAGAGAACCTCCGCTTTGAGCTCAGCACTCGAAATGCTGAGCTGCAGGAGAAGATTGTGACCATTCAGGAAGACTGTAAAGCACTCAGGAGGCAGTCAGAATATGATAGGAAAATCATGGAGGAAAAAGACACCTTGCTTCAAGATCTAAAGCAGAAACTTGTTAGGGCTGAAGCACATGGACAGAAGAAGCTGAAATCTCTTGAAAAGCAACTGAAAAGCATAAAAGGAGATGGAAATGCAGGGGAGCAAATCTTAGAGCTTCAGAATTCAATCGCTGAATTAGAAGAGGAGAAAGGGAACCTGCAGTTAAAACTGGTTGATTTTGATGACCTGAAAATTGCCAATGAGAAGCTCATGTCACTTAGGAATAAGCTTGAGGATCAAATTAAACAGCTGAACAATGACCTAGACTCACAACTAAGTGCCATCACCTTCCTTGAGGCGGAGAAGATTAAGCTGGTTGAAGGCACAAACGAACGCGAAAACCAAATATTCGACCTGGAATCTGAACTGAGCATTGCCAGATCCAACCTGGAGGAAGCTAATCAGTCCAAAGTCACTCTTGAACTTAAACTCTGTGAGGTGGAGGAGCAGAGGGACCTTGCAGAAAAGGCTAGGTTGGAACTTGAGGGTCAGTTAAGTGAATCAAATCTTGCCCCAGTGGAGCAGCTAATGGCTGAGAAAGGTAGTTTGGAAGAGTCCCTCCAAAGCATGAGGAAAGAGAGAGAGGATTGGGAAGCAAAATACGTGGCTCAGATAATGACAGTTGAGGAATGTGAAGAAAAAACAAAAGCTGCTGTTCATGATATGGAAGTAAAGACCAAGGAATGCAGACGTCTCATGAACATTCTAACTGATAAAGAAAACACAATCACCACCATGTCTATCAGGTTAGACAAGCATGATGCCATTGTTGCTAGTATGCAGAAAAAGATCAATGAAGGGATTGCTGAAACAGAAAAGACAAAACTGGAAAGTGAAGAAATCAAGCACAGATTAGTACAAGAATCTAACAAACTGGATGAAACTTTAAGGACAGTGGAGAGCCTGAAGTCCCAGCTAGCACATAATTCAGCTGAGTTGCAGTCCAAAGAGGCAGAGATAACCCATCTAAACAAAATTGTTGATGAGAGAAATATTAACATTGAAAATCTAGCTGGAGAACTAACTGCCCTACAGGATAAGTTCACCTCGAAGGAAAGGTCCATTATTGAACACATAAACAGACTTAAACAACTGGAGTTGGAGATTAGGGAACAAGATGTAAAAATAAGAAGTCTTGAATATTCTTTAGATGAGCGGGAAGAGCAAATGAATGTGAAGAATGCAGAGGTAGAAAAGTTGAAACATGAACTAGCCAACACAACACAAAAACTGGAGAGTACAAGAGCCTCTTTTGAGATGGAGTTGAACGTTGTTTCAGCTATGCTAAGTGACTCAAGAAATCAAACAGAGGTCTTGCAGAATGATATTGGGGTTAAAGATAGGGAAATTCAGAACAACCAAATTATTATTTCAAAGTATGAACAAGAAATCTGCAATAAAAATCTCATGATAGATGAGTTGCAGAATGAACAGAAGGTTTTGCAAGAGAAAGTGAATTCTTTAACAGGTTCTCTCGCTGAAAAAGAAACTCAACTCTCCCAGGTTCAGTCCGAATTAGAGGAAAAGTATGTGTTTACTGAGAACCTTAATGCACGACAAACCACCTTAGAGCAGAGAATACTTGCCATGCAAGAGGAAAACTCATCCCTTGTTCAGAGCAAATCAAGCTTAGAGGAGCAAATGACTGAAGCCCAGTTGTTGCTTCACCAAAAGGACGAAAACCTCCTCAGCCTCAACACTGAAATGGCGACTAAATCACACGAACTGATCCATGATGTTGAACACCTTAAGGGCTTGCTGGAGGAGAAACAAGAGGCTATAAACACACTTGAATCATCAGTTAGAAGCCTCACAGGTCAGTTGGAGAGCATGGGAAGGGATTTGGAGAAACGGCAAATGGAAAACGAGCAAATGGGAAAAGACGTAGAGACTTGGCGAATTGAAAATAAGCAACTTAAAGATACATTGGAAGAGAAGCAGCAGGTGATGAGCACACTTGAGTACACAGTTGGAAGTCTTACAGATCAGTTGGAGAGCAAGGGAAGAGACATGGAGAAGTGGCAGACAGAAACCTCAGAAAAACGAAATCAACTGGACTTGGTGACATCAGAGAGAGACAGTGCTTGGGCTATGGTGAAAGAGAGGGATGCTTTGATTGGCCAGTTGCACAACGAGATTTCACAGTACTGTCAACAACTAACAGAGTCTCAGGAACTACTGTCACAGAAAGAAACCATTACTTCTGATCGTGACAGTGCGTGGGCAACAGTGCAAGAGAGGGATGTGTTGGTTGGCCAGTTACGTGACCAAATTTCACAGTATCATCAGCAGCTTACTGAAACTCAAGCAAAACTGTCACAGAAGGAGACAACACTCACAGAGACAGAGCAACAGTTAACTGATGCCCAAAACCAGTTATCCCAAGCAAAGGAGATGCTAGAAGGTACCCAGACACAGTTGCTTGATGCACAGACTCAGCTACAGGAAAGCAGCTCTCAGTACAGTAGTGTTACCTCACTGGCATCTAGGTTTGAGGAACAGCTACAGTCTAAGTCCAGTCACTTGGAAATGATGGAACAGGAAATCATGCATGAGAAGGAGAGCAGTGCAAAGGAGATAGAAAAAGTTAAAGCTGAATTTGAGGTGCTAAAGTCAGAGGTTGTTAGACTGGAGGCGGATCTACAAACCAGTAAGGAATATGCTGAAAACTTAGAAATTGGCTCTAATAAAGTGCAAGAGTGGGCATCACAAGTACAAACTGAAGTAGAGACAACAAAATCTAGTCTTAGTGCCATTATGAACGAGCTTGCAACTCTGAAGGAGGAATCAGTAGCTAAAGACCAGGGAAATGAACTTCTGAAAGTACAGCTTTCACAGGAGCAGGAAAGAAGACAGGCATTACAGTCTGAACTGACAGAAGCAGTCACCTCCCAACAGAAATACCAACAGAGGGTTGAGTCACTCCAGGCAGAGTTGTCTCATGCTTGTTCCCTCCAACAGCAGAGTGAGAGTGAAGTAGCATCTGTGTCTATGGCCCAACAGCAAACTATTAGTCAGTTGGAAAATAAGTTACTATCATCTCATCATCTAAGGGACCAGCTACAGGCAACACTAGATGAACACATACTACAGCTACAGAATAAGAGCCAAACCCTTGCCCAACTCAACACTCAAATTGAAACATTGTCTTCCCAAATTACCTCTAAGGATGAAGAGATTAAGACTTTACAGGAAGGTAAGTCTCAGGTTGAAGATACATTAAGGGAAATCATGGAAACAAAGACTCTGTTAGAAAACCAACTTAGCACAGTGCAGGCTCAAGTTCCCATGTCTTTTGAAACTGCAGGTGGTGAAGTGAAGGATCAAAGAGAGAGAGAAGTGAAGCATTTAGGAGAGAGTGAAGAAGTGAAACTCCTAAAACAGGAACTATCTGCAGCACAAGATCAAGTACAATTCCTGGAGGAGGAGTGTGAAGAAGTTCGTTCAGACTCACTCTCACTAAAGCAACAACTCCAGGAAGCTCGACAGACGATTACACAGTTACAAACATCTCTAGCCACGCAAGTGCAAGATCCCACATCAGCTGCTCAAACGTGGGATGAGTGGGGGGAGGTTGACCTTGGGACTTCAGAAACAAGTGATCCAACACCCCAGGCAGGAAACTCCTTAGTTGTGAGCCTACAGAAGACTTTGGCTGACAAAGATGAGATGCTGATGATGATACAGGACCAACTCAAAGATGCGCTGCAGAAAACAGTCACCCTTACTGAGGAGAGGAAAGTTCTTGAGCAACAACAGAAAAGTGCAGAGGCCAAATTCACCCAACAGAAACAACAGTGGGATTCAGATCAGGAAACACTGACATCCTTGAGAAGTAAATTAGAAGAGTTTGATCAGGTTCAGAATACACTCAAAGAGGAAAGACAGAGGGTATCAGCATTGGAGACTCAGTTACAGGAAAAGCAGAAGAGTATTGAAGCACTACAGCAACAGGTACAAGTCGGTGGTAATTTCCCGATGCCAACAGATCATCTCCAGCCAAGTCCAGAACAGATGGTGGAAGGAGAGTCTCACATTATATCCAACACCCAACAGACACAAACACTAACTCAAGCTCCATTTTTCCCTGGTACATCAGAAATTCAGCAAACACAAGCACAAACCCAAGGCTCATTTTTCCCAGCAACATCTGGTGCTGGTGAGGTAGATCCTGCTAGCTGGTTTGATCAGCCAAGTCTTGAAATAGGGCAACCAGGACAGGAACAGGAAAAGCAGACACAGCAACAACAGCAGCAGCAAGAGCAAACACAACAACAACAAGTTGAACAACTACAACAAGAGCAAACACAACAGCAGCAAGAAGAGCAAATGCAACAACAACACCAAGAACAAACACAACAGCAGCAACAAGAGCAGACACAAATGCAGGGAGACTCATCACAACCAGTTAACATTGAGGAACTTCAGTATAAACTCAGTTGGTATGAGGAACAGTGGAGTGCGTGGACAGGGTACTATACAGAACTGCAATCCTCCTACCAGCAGTCTCAAGAACAAGTGGCTTATCTGACCCAGCAAGTGGATCAACTTAATCAGCAAATACTTGAACTCCAGTCTACAGACAACCATGACCAGGGATCAGGAGGAACACCAAATAAAGGTACAGTAAGTCCCAGTTTAACATGCTTTCACCTAGCACAGTTTTCACTATAAAGCTTTCATGCCGCGGTTCATTATTAAGTGTCAGGATTTGCACTGAAGGGTTAAGGCTGATAGAAGCAACACTGGCATAAGTATCTCTATGTATCGCCTATTTCTTTACAATACTTATGATCTTGTCACAGTATCAGACACATATCATTTGTATAGTCGTGAATGTTAATTCATGTTATTTGAGGTGATCTTTCATGGTGAAATCTAATCATCACTTAAAGCAGTTTTCACTTGGCATAGTAGTTCTTAGCAATGTACCTATAGTATTAATTGAGGGTCTACTGTTGTTCTTACCCCTCAGCTTGGCCCAGGCTTTCTTCCTTTTGCAGTTTTTATGACATAGATCAACATCAGACAGTCATTGCTGTAACACTGCACCCTTTCCACAGCATTTCTTGATGACTAGCACATCATGCTAATGTTGCAATGTTATAACAATACATCATTTAAGATGGAGAGATGGCAAATTTAAGCCAAGTTACAGTGACAAGAATGTAGTATCCTTCAATAAGGATTTGGTTTATCAAGACATTATGGAAAACAGTTTCTATGTAAAAGGGAGCTGTGGTAAGGAAAAACTGTAAAAAAAAAAAATCTTAATGCAGCTAGAGATACTACAACATATTTCTTCCCTTGTATGCTTAAACTTGGAAAACACTAGAAAACAAAACTTGAGTTAAAGAAGGTATAGCGAAACACAAAAATGAATGTTTACATGTAATTTTTAAAGGTTATTCTTGAGTAAGTAAACTTGAGTTTTCTGCCAAGCAAGCCTACTTAATCATGGCCCAGGTTTTCATTCTTTTTATAGCTTATTTTATGTAACTCAGTGACAGACAAAGACAGTGCCACAGCTCTACATCCTTTCTGTAACACTTCTTCACGACTAGGATGTTTTAATGTTGACTACTTGTTATTGTTCAGCATTCAGGATTAAAAGATGGATGTTTTAGGCAAGTTGAAACAAAAGAAGTAATGAGAGAGTAAATCTGAAATGACGGGAGGGAAGGGATAATGAAGGAAGAGCAGGAAGAAAGGAAAAAAAAAGAAGGGGGAAATATAAAGAAGGGAAAGAGAGGGAGGGGAGTATTCCTTTCTTCCAGATGGAGATAGACCAATGGAGAATGTAATTATGGACTTTAAGAATAAATCTGAGGCAGCTCAAGCTACAGATATTTTTAAGAGATTATGTACTAGGAGTTCAGGGGACCGAATGGTGAGTAAAAGAATTTATGGCTGATTTCCTTAGGCATACTGTTAGTTTGTGTTACCTGTGTCATGTTTTTCTGCTTCCCTGCCTTTTGGGCACTACCTCATTCCACCTGTGGGTGAAAAAGACAAAAAGATAGGATGATGATTATGTACTGTTGCATTTCCTGTAAAATTAACCTACATGAAAAGGACACTGCCTCTGTTCCAGATGAAAATAAAGCAAATGAGGAATTGATCTTGGATTTGAGAAATAAGTTAGAAGCGGCTGAGACCAGTTGCCAGCAACTGAGGGAGGAGAATGAGGGCATGAGGCTGGACGTGAGGCGGGTCAGTGAGCTGGAGAAGCAGGTGAAGACGTTTATAAAGTCTGGTTCGAGCTCGGAACGGCTGGCTGAGTCAGAAGCGGAGGTGAATCGACTGAGAGGCTTTGAGACTCAGGTGTATGAGCTTCAGAGCCAGATTCAAGCACTTCAGTACCAGGTAAGGTGGTATAGAGCAGTAACACTAACTTGACAAAGATCCATAACCCGTCCCAACTCTGTTGGTGGCAAAATTTAGGCAGATTAGAGTGCTACTGAGATCATAGTTCTTTCACCCGTAATTGGCCCAGGTTTTCATCCTTTTGCACCTTATTTGAAATAAGACAGTGGCATGAAAGATGGCACTACAGCTTTATGTCTTTTCTGCAGCACTTCTTTGTGAATAGTATCATATTCTAGTGTTAATGTATTGGCACAGCTCTGCATTGAAAATGGAGAGATGGCAATTAAGTTTATACCTAGGCAACACAGGTGTACAGTACTTAAATCTTGTTTAATCTTAGGCTTCTGTGACTCACCCAACTGAATAGAATTATGTGTCAGTAGCTGGAATCAGTTGGACTTAATGTGTAGGGATGGCCCAGGTTCAAATGACCTCGCATTCATAAAGTATAGGGGCCCACACACCAGAATGCTCACCAGGTCCAGTTTTAAGCATATGGACTAAAAAAATAATTAATAAAAAATAGCTAATAAAATTAAGTTTTAAGCTACTTGCAAAGCCCTGCTAAGCTTTGCTGCAGTTACAGAATGGGTTGCAGAAATAACAGTTTGATGATGACAGTGGTTCTTTTTTTCATTCATTCATTATCAGTCGTAACTCCAAAACAAGAAATCTTGCAAGAGCTTGTTGTGCTCCAAAATGTTTTTTAACAACAGGAGATGTTTCTTTTCATACTTAGAGCAGTGCTATAGCTACAGTATGCAAGTTACAGCCTAAAAACATTCTCTAGCACTGCGACGTCTTCTGAGAATACAGTATGTCAGACACCACAGATTCATGTTGCCCCATACCATGTAAGCATTTTACAGATGCAGTACTGCACCTGGAATTGTTTCTTTAATTATGGTAGTGAATACCACACAGTTGAAAGTCATTTTATAGTATAGCTAATGTGTTTTTGGTAACTTTTCACAGTGTACTGCCATGCAGAATAAACTAGCAGAGGCGGAAACGGAACGTACCCGACTCCACGAGGTTGAAGTCCTTTACGGTGAACTCCAGTCCTGCATCCAGGAGTCAGAAACCAAGCGTGAGGGATCCAACTCCAGGGTTCAGGTATATACTGTATATGCTTTTTACTTGATCTTGGCCTAAAATTCCCATGTATACTCTTTTCACTTTAACTTACCCTAAAATTTCCATCTATAGCCTACTCTTTTAACTCTAACCTGGCCTAAAATTACCATCTGTACTCCTTTCACTCTAACCAGGCTCAAAAATTACCATCTGTATTGTGTTCACTCCAACCTGGCCTAAAATTGCCGTCTCTGTTTCACTAATTACCTAAATTTGTTATCTATACCCTTTTCACTTTAATTTGGCCCAAAATTGCCATTTTCTGCCTAGAATGCTGAGTTGTAACAATACTGACGCTAGAATGTGATGCTAGTCATGAAGAAGTGCTATGGAAGGGATGTACAGGTGTTGTACAGTAGGGTATTTTTCTGCCACTGAGCTACAAGACTTAAGGTGCAAACGATGAAAATCTGGACCAAGTTAAGGGGAAGAGACTATAGTATCCTTTAAGTACTAATTTTTGTCCTTCAGCAGCTGTTCCATGTAGCTCAGTTGCTTAATAAGACAGTACAGTACTAAGGCTCTACATGTTTTTCCCCTAATGTTTGTTTGTGAGTAGTGCCATCTGTTATCAGTAATTACTTGTTACCACTCAGTAGTAAATGTAGAGAGAGATCAGTTTTGGGCCAAGTTCAGATGAACAAAGTACTGTATAGTATCCTTTACGAATATGGTAATTTTGCAGAAAAGTTGACTTTAAATATTCTGAAAAAAATAGCATTTAAAGCTAACATTTTTCTCCAGACTTTTCTTTGTATTTCTCTGAACTTTAATTCATTATTTTTTATTTATTTATATACTTATGCATACAAGAGTGGGTTATGTTGCAGTATTTCTAGATTTATTAGCATTATTTTTAAAACAGTTTTTGCTTAGCTCCATTTTACATACAAATCTATTACATAGGCTGTGTTCTCTTCAGCTTAGGAGGGTTTCTAGTACCCTTTTCTAAGTGATTTATCTTGAATATAACACCTTAGTATTCTCTTCCTTGCTATTTATGTCCTGTTAGTACTGACACAGGATGCATAAATAATATACAAGGAATATCTGATGGAGCCAGGATTTTGAGGGCTTGAATGATGCATGAATGGAAGCAGGGCCTATTGAATTGGGCAGACTTTGGCTGTCTGGACATTGCTACTCCTCACTCTGTCCTAGGGTGGGAAAGGAGGTCCAGATGATGATGATGATGATACGAACATGCCGTACAGAGATAGACTGTTTAGGGAGACGTGAGAGAAAGCCTCCTGAACTAATGAGAATATAAGCCATATATCTTTGTTGCTTTGTGTCGTAACAAACCTAGATGCTTGGTGGTCTTGTGATAGAGTTCAAGGGTCAGAAAGGGCCATGGCGTAGTTAGATGCTGTGGTTTGAATTTGAGCCATGGCCACAGGTTTTCCAGCATGTAAAATGGTACCTGTGGCATAGGTTGCTCTCTTACCCTTAAGTGTTCTGAACTGCAGTAGCCTAGCCTAAGGCCCCTGCACTCCGAAGTTGGGGTAATATAGAAGTGGTTGTTGCTGGTATTTTTTTTTCTACCATAATGTATTTTTCATTTTATGAATTCCTCTAAAAATTTAGTAAGCTAAGGAGAGGTTTATAGAGCTGGAGGAGTTAGATCCAGACTAAATAAAAGTTTTTCATAATAAAGTTAATGAAATCAGTGAATACAGTCATCTGGGGATAGCAAGAAAAAAAAGAAAGTCACCTACTTCAAGGGGTAAACACACCCTTACTTAAGTAGGACAGTGCTGGTGAGAGAGGCCTTCTTGAAGTAGCACCAGTATAGCTCGGCATCTCCATTGTCTGGTTATGCAAACATCCTACAATTTCCTCCCTGTTTTCTGAAAGAAAGATGGTGAAATTATTTTCAATTTGGCTCTCTGTTATCTTTTGTTTTTTCTTGGAGGGAACAATTCACGGGCTCCTGGCCTTTGGTTCCCTCTTCCTTGCATTAAAAAAGGGTGTGTGGGGGAGGGGGCCTTTTCAGTCTGCAGTCCACCAGGTTCATGACCAGATGAGCCAGGAGTTGCAGCTGCTACCAGTGATATTACTGCTGCAGTATTACCACAGTTAATTCTGAACTAGGATATTATCTGTACAAGAGCTAACATAACCGAACCTAACCTAGCTTATCTTTGCAGGAACTGGAACTCATGGTGCAGTCAGCAGAAAGTGAGATATCTCGGTTGAGACATGAGATTGAAACTCTCAACCATGCAAGAGAGACAGACAGGGAGCGATTGCAAATGGATGCACAGGGACTTGGTGCTGAGATGTCAAAGCTGGATCATGAGGTGCTGAGGCTTCAAGAGCAGGTTGAGACGTACAAACAGGAGCTGGGACGGCTTCAGGAGGAGTGTGAGCAGAGTACTAGTGAAAAGCTTCAGCTAAAGAAGGAAGGTGATGCTTTGAGGACTGAGAACTTGAGACTTCACTCGGAAAAAGAGAAGTGCCAGGGTGACTTTGAATTTTGCAAGGCTGAAGCAGCAAGGCTTGAGAGGGAGAATCAGGGGCTTCAAAGAGAGAACCAGGGGCTTCAGAGTGAGTTAGGAAACATAAGAAGTGAACTGCAGAGAAATGAGCAGGAGAACAATCTGCTGAGAAGTGAACTAGAGGTGATGGAAGGGGAACATGGAAGACTCAGAGTTGATTATGAAGTTTTGGAAGGTGAGAATAATCGAGTAAGGTCCGAGTTTGAAGCCCTAGCACAGGCAAACCAGATACTTGAGGCAGAAAAAGAGAGCCTGGAGAGTGAAGTACAGAGAATTACCACAGAGAACATGGCCCTTAGTGCAGAGGCCGACCACTGCCGAGATGAAATTCAGAGACTCACAGAGGTTGGCACATCAGCAGAGTCAGAAATAACACGCCTTAGAATGGAAATAGAGCGATTTCAGTTGCTTGACTCTCAGTACAGTGAACTTGAGGGTAAATATAGTGAACTACAGGCACAGGTAGCGTCCATAGAAACAGAACCAAGTAGCAAAACAACCTCTGAAACTGAATCATACAGTTTACTAGAGGAGGTGGACTGGGGAGCAGAGGGGAAAATAGAGGATGAACACCTTCGTAGGTCATCCTCAAGTGACGCCAAATACCAGGAGGAAATTGATGTACTGAAAAACAAGGTCATTATGCTGGAGAAAGAGAAAAATGTATTGTACGATGAACTACAAGCAGCAAAGATGAAGAGTGGAAAGATGGTGCAAAAATTAAAGTTGACACAGAGTAAGAATGAAGCCCTCAGTAAGGAAGTGCAGAAATTGAAAGCAAAAGCTGGTGGGTTTTCTGACTTAGACCAGGCGCTTGAGGAAGAGTGGAAAGCTCAAGTGGCCAGAGCGGAAACAGACCGAGACGAGTTGAAGCAAAAAGTTGATGAGCTGGAGAGTGAGAAGGAGCACTTGACAGATCAGGTGGATGTTCTAACAGCAGCACAAGAAAAATACCTTGAGTTAAAAGAAGACCAAGATGCAACAGCAAGGCTTCTAAATGCTCGGAATAAGGAGCTGGAGGGCCAGGTACAGGCACTGGAATGGAGATTATCAGAGTTGGAGGAGGAGAGAAGTCAGCAGCAGGATAATGCATCAGCAGGAGAAGCACAAAAATGGGTAGCTCAGAACACTCAAGCTGCATCTGAAGCGTGTGAGAGTTCTGATGCTATACAGTTGCAGGTTTCAGTTTTGCAAGGGGAAATAACTGCTCTTAAAACTGAAAATGAGAAACTTCAAGCCATAGCAGATGATCTGGAGGAGAAACTAGAAAGTCTTACTAGTGAAAATGAGTCACTCCAGGCTGTGATACAGAAACTCAAGGAGGCTAAATCAAGAGCAGAGGCGGATACCACAAAATACAAAACTGCCTATATTGAGCTTGATGCTGACCACACAAGCCTCAAAAAGGAGAAGGAGAAGGTGAATGAGGAACTGCGTGAACTAACATACACCCACGACACACTTAAAGCGGCTTACAATTCGATGTTCAGCGAATATAACGACCTACGAGATGTTTGCGATAGTCACAGGTTTGTATTCCCTTTTCTTATGTATTCCCCATTTCTTCACTTGCTCTTAGGATGCTGGAGACTGATGCTTTGGTGTAGTAACTTCAGTATAACTAGTTGGTTCAGCTGCCTGGTTATGCATACATCCCTCAGCTGCTTCCCTATTTCTTGAAAGGAGGATGGTGGACTGTAGAATGTCAATTTTAGCTTGAAGTCCACCAGGTTCACAGTTCATTTGAGCCTGGGGTCACAACAACAATTTGTCTTGAATATTATTGTCATAGAAGGAGTATGGCCATGTTCAGTTTACCCCAAGAGGGTGGGAAATAACTAAATTTTGATTAGTTTTTGTGCCAAGTGGGTGCCTAGATGTAGTGGTCTTAGAGGTTGGCTACAAAATGATGCTGATTTTGAGTGTGTGGTTTGTGAAGTAGAGCATATAGAAGCAAAGAGGTGGGAAAGGATTACTCTTGCTGGAGAGCCTCTTGGGTGTGTGGAGGAATTTTGTTATTTATGGGACATGATATGTGCTGGAGGTGAAGCTGGAGCTAGCTCAGTAGCAAGGGTGGGTAGTGGTTGGAGTTGGAGTTGGAGTTGTTGCATCTACTGACATCGAGAGGGCTCTCCCTGTGTGCTGAGGGGTCCATGTATGCAGCATGTGTTAGGAGTGTAATGTAATGCTGTACAGTAATAAGACTTGGGCAGTAAAGGAGGAGGATATTTGTAGGCTCAAAAGTTAAGAGATGGTAATGATTAGATGGATGTGTAGTGTGACCATAAATGATAGGCCTGGGGGGAGAGGAAGAATTGAGAGGAAGAATAGGATGAGTATACTAGTGATGTGATAAGAAGGGGTAGATTGAGATGGTTTGGGCATGTGGAGAGAATGAAGGATGGCAACTGGGTGCACAGGGTGAGAGATAGGAATGTTGAAGGTAGAGTTGCAAGAGGAAGACTGAAAATGACTTGGGATGAGGTCATGCAGTGTGACCTCAGGGATAAGGGACTAAGAGATTGAGGAGCATGGAGAGCCAGCATTAGGTGACCAAGGCTACCACATGCAAACATGTTGCAACCCATTTTTAATGAAATTATTACAGGTATACCACAGCATTAATTTTATGCAGTGTATATATTTTTGATACATAGATTCCATAAGCAACATACAGGATTATAAGAAGGTGAATATTAATGTGTCTTGCATAAATAAACTGGTAAGAAAGAGGTGCTAGGAAGCCTTTTCCATTTTATTCCTGCCATCTGCTGACAGTTTCTTCACCTTAGAATAGGCTTTTTCAATTGGAGGGGTTAGATATTGGGCTGTGTTCCAGGTGGCATAGAAGACTTTGTAACACCTCTTCCTTAGTACTTTATTTTGTTTATTACATCTGCTCTATCGGACATGTTTATGTGAATCTACAGAATGTGGTGAAATTTTTTGGCGTATCAGATAGAGCCAGGATTCCTGGGGCTTGATGAGTAAATGTATGCGTGGCCCATTGCATTGTTCAAACTTGGGCTGTCTGGATGTTGCCACACCTCATCCTGCCCTAGGATGGGAAAGGAAGTCCAGAGGATGATGATGACTACATCTTAATATCCTGTTTGTTTCTGCATGTGTCATACTGTCTAACCTTATTTGTGTGATTTGTGTTGGTGGAAACCCTCTGAATCCAAGTAATGTCCTTTTTATTCTTGTGGTATCCAAATATTTTATTCTTTTTAGCAGTGGCCACTCTAACTGATGCCATTTATGAAGGGTTGTATTGGAAGTGGCTTTGGACATTTCGTAACACCTCTTACTTGGTGATTTATTTTACACATTATGACCCATCATTCTTTTATGTGTTACTGTTGCAGGCTATGTCTACCTATCTGTCTATTGCCAGATGCTGTAATCCCATAAGGGGTGGGCCACAAAGTAATTACCTCCATGTCGCCCTGTCCCTCGCCGGGGCAATGAAATGGCGAGGTACAGGGCGACATGGAGGCGATTTGTTTTTAGCCACTCCTTTCGGGATTAAGGCATCTGACAATAGACAGATAGATAGATCTTAATATCCCCTTGTGTATTATTAATTTCATTTTAGTACTGACATAGTCTGCAACAGTAACACATAAAAGAATAATGGGTCATAATGTGTAAAATAAATCACCAGGTACGAGGTGTTACATAATGTCCAAAGCCGCTTCCAGTACAACCCTTCATAAATGGCATCAGTTGGAGTGGCCAGTACTGAGGAGAATAAAATTATCTGGAGACCGCAAGAATAAAAAGGACATTACTTGGATTCAGAGGGTTTCCACGAACGTAGATTGCACAAATAGTGTAAGACAATGTTAAAATGACACATGCAGAAACAAACTGGCAATGAAGAGGTGCTGTAGTTGGTATGTCTTTTACCTGATGGAACCAGGCCACTCTCACTGCTTATATGCCTAGTCTTGGTTGCCTGAAATGTGATGGCACTTAGTTATGAGGCAGTAATGGGTCTTCTTGGTTACTAGTCAAATCAGCCCACATAAATGACCACCCTTGGCCATCATCTGAGCTAAAATAGGTTAGGGGTCTTTGTCAGGTTAAAACAAACTGTCGGGACTCTCCTTAACAAAGATCATGAGCCCAGAAGCTGTACAGTATTTGTAAACTCTCCCAAGTTTGTTTTGTGTGTATAAGTCCAATTTTCTTTCATGATTAGATGATGGATAGATGGATGGATGAACTGTTTTTTGGCATTTCTTAAATATATACTGTAATTACCTTCACTCATACACCTTTCAAACACTTCACAGGAGTCATGTTTACACGCTGTCCTAAACTTTGTGTGTATATATTGTAGTTGTGGCTTCAGGCTCATCTTAAATGGGAATGAGGTGGGCTTCAGGTTCATCTTAAATGGGAATGAGGTGGGCTTCAGGCTTACATTGCCATTCCCAAGCAATAGGCCATACTTATTTGTCAGAACTGGGAAGTAGTTGAGGGACGTTTGTATAACCAGGCAGTTGAGCCAGCCAGTTATATTGATGCCACCATATGAATGCATCACTTCATAGCTTCTATATACATGTGCCATATACATAAAGAAACTGTTAGGAGGAGGCAATAGGGAGTTTCCTTAACCACAACTGTACTCCCCACAGACACGAAATTGGGATGATGAAGGGGGAGAGGGATCGTCTAGTGGAGGAAGTGGAGAGTGTCAAGCAGCAGTTGGAGGCTCTGCACGAGGAAGAGGAAGAAGACACCATCCGTGCCTTACAAGAACAATGCTTCAGCCTTCGCGAGCAGAATAACTTGTTGCATGAGGAAGTCAGTCCTTGTTTTCAGTTGTTTTTGTTTGATGCATAAATCAGTCCTTGCTTTCACCATTGTTGCATTAGGAGCAGAATAACATGTTGCATAAGGAGGCTGTTCATTTGTTCTCTCCCTCGTTGTTTGTGGTCATTCATTTGTTTTCACTTATTTTGCATGTAGTTATTCACTTTTTTCACTCTCTTGTTGTTGTTGCTTAACCACAGTCTGCCTGACCAAGTAGATCATAATGTATCATGTGCTGCACAGTGCTACATTATGTATGTTGTGTTCTATCTATCTATTTGTTGCCAGACACCTTAATCCCATAAGGGGTGGCCACAGACAAATCGCCTCCATGTCGCCCTGCCCTGCTCCCAGCTCACACCCCCCTCTCTCATATACCTCTCCACTCCATCCCTCCATCTCATCCTTGGCCTCCCCCTCCCTCTCCCCCTCTCCACCTCACTCACATACACTCTCTTCGTCAGTGTTAAGTGGCCCTAACCTACAAATGAGGCACATGTCATTTGTGATGCCACCCAGCCCAAATTTAAGATGGGAGCTTAAGAAGGCTGGATGGTGCCCTGCTGCAAGCCTAGTTAGGTGAATTTGATCATATGTATAGTATATAATGTTGCCTATGATGGGTGGATATCTGGGAGGGTGGGGATCATGCAATATAGTGTTCTAATCAAGGTGTTGCATTACTCTGTGTGTGACCTGAGCATGTAGGTGTTTCTTTATCATCAGTGTAGGAGTGTCTGAAGGTGGGATGTTGCTGAATTGGGTCTGGTGATATTTGTGTGGTGATTTGATGGGCTTGGTGATATTATGTGGTTCTGTCATGTACGGATATGTGGATGTGGTTGAGAAAATTAGGAGAAATACACTGAGGTGGTTTGGACATGTGGATAGAATGGAGAATGACAGACTAAGAGGGTGTATGTAGGTGAAGTGGAGGAAGGGAGAGGGAGGGGAAGACTAAGGATGAGGTGGAGAGATGGAGTTGAGAGGTATACGAGTGAGGGGGGAGTGAGTTGGGGGGTAGGGCAGTCAAATGGTGGGTGACAGAGTAACTTGGAGGCGTTTTGTCTGCGGCCACCCTTTGCGGAATTAGGGCATCGGCTATAGATAGATAGTCATATATAGGGGTGCTGTGTTGGCATGAGCTGCTGCATAGATCTGTGTGCCTTTTGTATTGAGATGTCCCTAACAGTGAGGATTTTAGCTGCACAGTGTAAATAGTCAGCTTCACTGGACGTGCTGTTGGTAGTTATCACTCTTTCATACTTCTTTGTCCTTGTTTCTGTATCCTGTCTTTCCCATACTTAAATTGGCATAAGGGTCAAGATGATGATGATGGTGATGGTGATGATGGTGATAATGATGATGGTGATGATAGTAATAGTGGTAGTACTTCATTTTTCCTTATGATGATGGTGAATGTGATAATAGTAGTACTTGTATTACATCATCTTTCCTTATGATGATGATGATGGTCTGCAAATCCCCCTACAGAACACAGCACTAGAGGTCCAAGCAGAGGATGCGAAGGAAAAGGTGGCTCGAGTCAGCAGCGCACTTGAACAAAACCTGGATGTGCAAAAACTGCTGAGGGACGAACTGGAGAAGAAATCAGAAATAAACAGCTTCAATAATACCACAATTGAGGGTCTCGAGCGGCAGATTGCGTACCTCAAGGCGGAGATTGCAGCGCTGAAGACCAAATTGACGCAGCAGGATGAGGCTGAGGAGTCCAGCATAGAGAAGGTGGAGGAGCTTCAGTCCCAAGTCCAGCAACTTCAAGACCTGAACTACCAACTACAGCTTCAGGTTTGTTGTTTGTGTGTGTGTGGGTGTGGGTGTGTGGGTGTGGATATGTGTGTGTATGTGGGTGTTGGTGTGGATGTGGGTGGAGGGGGGGAGTTGCTCTTGATTAGTCAGGGTGGATGGTGGTGGTGGTTTATTGCTCACGTAGTGCCACTCAGGGGAGAGCAACTGGGTGTTCAGGAGCATTGGGGTCTAGTCTTTGTCCCCATTGCTCCAGGTGAGGCATTGTAGGATTGGATGATAGATAGTTTGTGTGTGATTATTTATTTATTTTTTTAATAGTACTCAGTGGTTAGTTTGTTTTCACCTGATCTCATAATGAATTGTAGAAGCAAGAAAACAATTGTATAATGAAACATTGGGCATTACAGTGATCTTATGATGGAAAACACTCAAAAAATGCAAAAGGCCCTAAATTCTGCCTGGTCCTACTGTACAAGCAAATGACTAAGCAATCATATAACAAGAATACGCCGTACAAAACCTATTCCACATGTAGCTTCACATTTGCCTATCTAACAGAGTCAGTCCAGTGACTGTCAAGTTGTAAAGGGGTGCCAAGCCCTGGTCATACACTGCACAAAATTCATCCAGCCAGTTCAGTCCTCTGAGTTCTCCAGCCTCATCAGCTTCCCTGCTTCTCCATATACACTCATTTACTGTATCCATCCACCTTCTTGGCCTGCCACATCTCATCTCTCCTTCAAACTTATCCACATGTACCCTTTTCACCATTCTATTCACACTTGTTCCCTCCACATGCCACACCATATATGCACTCTCATTTCAGCTTTGGTGTCCACAGACTTCCTTACTCCACATCTTTCAAAAATCATATTATTTGTTATCCTACCCACTCGCTGCATTCCACACACATTCATCAGCAGCCCTATCTCCTTTGCTTGACTTTTCATTTTCGTGTCACACCATAGTCTCACCCGTATGTTAGAGTAGGCACTAAAACTCCTTCATTCAAGCCTCTCACAGCCACCACACTCAGATCTCTGTCTCTTATCAACGCCTTCAGAGCACCAGCCACTTTCCCTCTCTGTGCTACCCAAATGATGATAATAGTAATAATAATAATCCATCCATCCATCATCCAATCCTATGTCACCCCACAGAGGAGCATAGGAGTCCGGGGCTAGGCAAGTTGGTCCTGAAATTTAAGATGAGAGTGAAATAATAATAATAATAATAATGAAACAGTCCATTTTCAGTTTTTCATTAGGTAGAGACAGCTGAAGAATCATTATGCTTCTTTGCTGCTGCTGATGATGATGATGACAATGATGATGATGGTGATAAAGCCTAGTCCCTTTGTCTTACAGGTGGATACAGCAGAAGCTTCCTTATCCCGATTGGCTGTTGGTGGTGGTGGTGATGGCGTTGGTGATGCAAGACTACCCGACCCCGTATCTGAAACCACAGAGCTTGAGGCAGCTTTGGCATCCCTGCATCTCCGCGATCTGCGCTGTCAGCAACTCTCCCTCGAAATTACTAAGGTGAGAGAGGGGGAGAGAGAGTCAGCTTTAACATAACTACATTGTTAGATATATGCTGTCAGTAACTCCGTCAAAATCACTGAGGCAGGAAAGAGAGAGAGGCAGTCTTATCATATGTACATCTCAGTGATCTGTGTGGTCAGCTTCCTCATCAGATAACTAAAGGTGCAGTACATTTATAATCCATATCAGGTTCTAATTACACTAGGCTATAATTCACACCCATACACCTGCCCATAATTCTTCACGTTAACTGTATCACCTCGTCAGTTTGTTTCCTTTTGACAGAACTGGACAGATCTCACAGCTTGAATATCACATTTTGTTTGCATGAAATTCAGTGAGCCTTATTTATCATGTGAAAATGAGTGGCCTTGATTACTAGTTAAATCAGACCTCCATTGTGGCTGCACATGACCACCAACTTAACTGAAAAGGGTTTCAAATCATTGTCTGATGAAAACAACGTATATATCATTATCCTCATCATCCAAACCCAGTTTTACCCAAGGATCGGTTGAGGAGTATCTATATTTATCATTTGGATTGGTCTATAGTTTTAGATGATGGAGTGAGGAAGTGCTGTATGGGCAGGTGTGGAAGAGTGTAAGTCATGTCCAAATATAAATCTGTTTTTGAATGTATTATAATCCTCACTTTAAGTTTTTGCATTTATACCATGGAACTGGGAGATGTCTTGTAAATTTCCCTCTTGCCATCTTCAGACAGTTTTATTCATAATGGATAGATTTTTCCCACTGGAGGGGTTAGATATAGCATTAATATACCCTGTCACAAGTAGAGATCTTGTCTATCTGTCTTTCTGTGTATCTTTTGACAGGATTGATCTATTTATGTTCGTCACCAGATGCTATAATCGTGGAAGGGGTGGACACAAACAAGCTGCATCTATATCATCCTCTTCTCAGTCAGCAGGCTGCCATCTTTTCAGCTCACACCACTCCCATTTACAATATCTTCACCCCATCCCTCCAGCTCATCCTCAGTCACTCTCTCCCCCTCCCCCACCTCCACCAGACTCAGATACACTCTCCTAGTCACTATCTAAGTCTCCCTTCTCACTTTATTTACAGCATCTTGAAGAGATTACAGGTGGAGGGGAAAAGCTTTGTCTAATCCTTGCAGTTAAAAATTGTCACTCTGCAGCTGACTAAAATTGACTGAACACAGCTCAAATAAGAAAGTTATATCATCTGAGTAAAGTGGTTAGTTTCCTTTGCTACTGGATGGCTGTCCTAATACAGGTACCTGTATTAATAAAGTGGTCTGGTCATAGGAAGAGTATGATGTGAATGATTTAACCTGGCTGAAGACATTAAACCTCCATGGAATGGGGTAGCAGTCATAGATACAGGAGGAGAAAATATGAAAATTAGGAACAATCAACACCATACACATGATAAAATGTAATATCATGTAATAATGTAGAATCTTCCTGTTTACAGCTTTCTGAAGAGTTTAGAAAAATGCTTAAGTAATGAGGTGGTTAACAATGCTATTATCTGACCCCTCCAATAGGTAAAAAATCTAATGCTAAATAATAATTTTGTGGAAGTAGCAGGAATTCAATTTATGCTGCACTTTTTGAGTGAAGTGCTGTACTGAGATAACAATAATGCAGCACAGTACAATATCCCAAACCCAAACATCTTTTTTTTTTTTTTTCCCCCATGGAATCAGAGGTTGGTGATCTGGTATGTCCTCATACTAGCAGTGCACATTTGAATACCTAGTTAATTTGTTGGTAAGTATATCAACAGATGCTATATTGCTAGAACAAGTTAGCTCACTGTTCATGGTACAGGTACAACACCTTTTTCCCAGCACCCTTGGTTCCGAAGTCTTACTGGATGAATCGTCACATACAGTGATTCAACAGAGGTCATATATAATAATTCACCCATACACCTCTGACCCACTATCCTTCACTGTAATCACACTTATGTTCTAATGTAAGTTCTTTATGGAACAACTGATCCTGGTTTGTTATCAAGCTGTCTGACAAGTCCACTTCATCCAACGCTGTGGAAACCATTCTGTCATCACTCGGTCAAGCTCAGTACTCTTACCATCTTTCTTAATTTTTCTAATGTTCATTTGCGTCTTTGACTCACTGTCTGCATAGAATTTCAGTATTTTTTTCTTGTTACTTCTTTGTATCATATGCATTTGACGAACCAGTACCATGTATGTCGCACAACTTCCACACCGGAACACCATGGTGCAGTTTTTTCAATAGTTATACCTTATCCTGCTTTATTGTTTTTGTTTTTAGCATAATAAAAATGTCTTACTGCATTAAATCCCCCCAAATAGCTGTTACACACCACTGGGAGTGAAAATATGCATGAAGATATGGGCAGCCAGTGTTGCAGGTTACTGGGTAGCTACTTACTGGTTACTAGGGTAATGACATGCCTCCTGGCATCTGCCTGCCACATGCAAACATCCCTGAAACATAATACAGCATTATGCGCTCAACACTAACTTGTAAAGTGTC
The DNA here is from genome assembly GCA_018397915.1 of Birgus latro. Classification (NCBI taxonomy): domain Eukaryota; kingdom Metazoa; phylum Arthropoda; class Malacostraca; order Decapoda; family Coenobitidae; genus Birgus; species Birgus latro. Next base: position 21,436 of record JAGKTI010004622.1, on the reverse strand, counting down.
TCAGTGTATATCTCAGTAGTTATTAGTAATGGAAATAACCTTTTGATTTGACTGTAGTAGTAATTAAGAATAAACTGAAGTATCAGTGTAGTATTTAAGGATAAACTTAACTTAGCCAAATGGTTTCCTGTGCACCAGGAAACCATTTACTATACTGGGTGGTAACCATACAACCAAATTTTGGTGCCTGATGGTTTAGTGAGTAATTACGGTGCTCCAATCGGATTGAGCTGGTGAAGTTTTATATCCAAGGGGTGGTTGGGGTTTACTGCTCACATAATGCCACTCAGGGATGAGTGAGGCTGGTCACTCTCATCTTAAATGTCAGGACCAACTTGCCTAGCCCCGGGCTTCTATGCTTCTCGTGGGGCAGTGTAGGATTGGATGATGATGATGATGATGATGATGATGATGATGATGATGAACTTAACTAAAAGAACAAGAAATTTGCTAGGTGTCATACTAAAGAACAGATATTAATGGTTAGGAATGGTTAACTGTGAGAATTTCAAATTCATAGACAAAATGTACTGGAAACAATGCAGGCTCACTAAGGTAGTTAGGAGAAGTATGAGGTAATAGGGTCATCTGGTTCACAAATGACAGTAGCAGAAGTAGTGGAAACATTGCTGAGTCAGTCTCTCGAGTCATTATTATTTTGGGGGTATTAGGCAAAAAAAGTGAGTGGAAGCTTGTGGGCTCTGAACCAATAAACATTACCATTTATTGAGGTACTGTATTTGGTTATTGAGGGGTTTTGTCATACCCAGTCCTTAAGTGGGCAAAACGTTATGATGATGATGGTTACGATGATCCTGTATTTCCAGCTGCTTGAAGAGAGAGATGCCCTTCAACTCAAACTTAGTGCTTCCCTGAGACAAACACAAGAACTGAGCCGAGAGTTGAGCCTCAGCCATCAGTTACCTGCATCCATCGCACCCACACCGTCCCTCGATCAGAAGTGAGTCATATTTCTGTGTGTGTGTGTGTGTGTGTGTGTGTGTTTGCATGCACACACGCACATATGCATGCTTGCACGCATGCACATGTTGTGGTCATGGTCTCACATTTGTACTCATTCCTACCTCACCTTGTCTCTTACTCGTACCTTTGTTTTTTGCTCCTGTTCTGTTTTCCAATCTCTCATATGTTTTTTTTCCACTACAGTACACCTTAGTTTTGTCTGACCCCTCCATCCATCACTCAGTGCCATACTGCCCCATCAGGAGCATAGGGGCTGTGGGCATGATTACTCAGTCCAGCCATATAATGGTAACATTACCAGGTGCTTGTGTGTTAATAGCATTATGTGAGCAATAATCTCAATCACCACACGCACTGTATGAGACAGCCCTAGCGTGTATTCAGTATGGATGGTGGGTGTTAGTGCCGACGTGGTGACATGTGGAGATGTAGGAGGACTACTTGGCTCCAAGGAGGACCACTGGGACTTGGGAATAGGCCCTGAATCCTTTGCCCTGAGTCGGACATTAAAAAAAAAAAAAAAAAGATGCTGTGTATCCCACATTATGTGTAATGTCTCACAATACCACAGCCATCAGGAAAGTGTTGATAATTTTTTTAACACGATACAATACTAGCTGTATTTTTTTTTTTTTTTCCCTTAGGGAACAAAGTAGACTAACACTGTGTTTTGTTGATGCAGATTGGTGAACTACATAAACTGACCACTTCCCTGGGGCAGGTAACATTGTCAAGCGCACAGGTGGTGGCCTAGAAGGCTTTCTAGCACGACTTCCTTTGCACTTTATTTTGACCAGTATATGTCAGTGTTGCATTCTACTTATATCTTTTCAGTTCTGACTTTCCTGAATAGCATATAAAAATATATTAATGCATCGAGTTTGGGGAGGCTATGGACATGATTGTGTGCAACACACATTTTAGAAAAAGAGTGAGTAGATTGATTACGTACGAGTCCGGGGGAAATAGTAGCCAGATAGATTATTTTATGGTCAGGAGGGTTGATAGGAGATTAGTGAGGGATGTTAAAGTTATAGGAAGCGAGGAGTGTGTGCAGCAGCACAAACTGTTGATTTGTGACATGGTGCTTAAGGAACGAGTGATGAGAAGGAGGACATATGTACCTAGGAGGAAAATATGGAAGCTGGGAAACCAATCAGTAAGGGATGCCTTTTATAGTGAGATGAGGAGAGTGGTGGCTGAACAGGAAGCCGAAGATAGAGACGTTAATGAACAGTATGGAGCCCTTAAGAACAACCTCTTGAGAGTTACCGATGCAGTATGCGGTTGGACAAGAGGCCCACCAAGACATAAAGTAACTTGGTGGTGGGATGAGGGTGTAGAAGCCGCAGTTAACGAGAAGAGCAGGCTTTTCCGGGAATGGAAGAAGGGTGGTAACAGGGAGGAGTACTTGGCTGCCAAGCGCAGGGCTAGAAGAGAGGTATACAGGGCGAAGTCTGAGTCACAGAGACTTTTACTTGATAATCTAAATCATGGAGAAAGGAAAAATATGATTTTTAGGGTGGCAAATCAGGTGAAGAGGGATAATCGGGACATTGTAGGTGAGCAGTGTGTGAAGAATGATGATGGAAGGGTGGTGGTGAGCAGTGAGGATATTAAAGATGCATGGAGAGAGCATTATAGCCGATTGTTGAATGAGGAGTTTGATTGGGATAGAGAAGGTTTGGAGCCCGCTGATCCAGTGTTTGGCCCTTGGCCTTTGATTGACGCTGCTACTGTGAGTGAGGCAATAGGCAGGATGCGGGTGGGGAAGGCGGCAGGTGTGTCTGGGTTGACTGCCGAAATGTTGAAGGCCTCAGGAGATACTGGGGTGAGGTTAGTCACTGACCTGATAAATAGGATTATATATGAGTGTGTTGTCCCAGATGATTGGCTGAGGAGTGTAATTGTAAATGTGTACAAGGGAAAGGGTGATGCCCTGGAAAGGGGAAATTACAGAGGTATAAAGCTTTTAGATCAGATAATGAAAGTAATGGAGAGAGTTCTAGAAGGTATGATTAGAGAAAGAGTGAATATNGATGAGATGCAGTTTGGGTTTATGCCAGGCAGGGGGACCACTGATGCCATATTCATTGTTCGACAGCTTCAGGAAAAATATATTGGAAAGAAAAGGGAATTGTATTTTGTTTTTGTTGATTTGGAAAAGGCCTTTGACAGAGTCCCTAGAGAGGTGGTGAAGTGGGCAATGAGAAAGCTAGGGTTGGAAGAGTGGCTGGTTAGGGTGGTTATGGCCATGTACATGGGTGCTCTCACCCAGGTAAGAGTGAATGGAGCTTTGAGTGATGAGTTTTCCGTGAATGTTGGTGTGCATCAGGAGTCAGTTTTGAGTCCCTTGTTGTTTATCATGGTGCTTGAAGCCCTCTCACGTGACTTCAGAGAGGGACTCCCATGGGAGATGTTGTATGCTGATGATTTGGTGTTGATTGCTGAGAATGAAGGGGAGGCTGAGGAAAGATTTAAGAAGTGGAGAGATGGTATGGGGCACAAGGGCTTAAGGGTAAATGCAGATAAAACAAAAGTGATGATATCTAGGGTTGGTGGCGGTACAATCAGAGGAGAGGGAGAGTGGCCATGTGCAGTTTGCCACATGGGTGTGGGAAGTAATTCCATCTTGTGCAGTGTTTGTGATAAGTGGGTGCACAAGAGATGTAGTGGTATTAGAGGTAGACTGCGAGATAATGCTGATTTCATGTGTGCGGTGTGTCGGGGAGAGCAGGTGGAGATTGTTAGGCGTGAGAGGGTTGAACTTGCAGGTGAGTCTCTTGAGTGTGTGGAGGAGTTTTGTTATTTGGGAGACATGTTATGTGCCGGAGGTGGGGCTGGAGTTAGCTCGGTTGCTAGAGTGAGAAGTGGTTGGAAGAAGTTCAGGGAGCTGTTGCCTCTCCTGACATTGAGAGGACTCTCCTTACGTGCTAAGGGGTCTTTGTATGCAGCATGTGTTAGGAGTGTGATGCTGTATGGTAGTGAGACCTGGGCAGTAAAGGAAGAAGATATTCGCAGGTTTAAACGTACAGAAATGACAATGATTAGGTGGATGTGCAGTGCGTCCCTGCGTGCAAGGCCTGGGGGGGCTGGGTTTACGACAGAAGAGTTGAGAGGTAGGATGGGACTGGAGTGTATTGGTGTTGTGATGAGGAGAGGTAGGCTGAGGTGGTTTGGACATATGGAGAGGATGGGGGATGATAATTGGGTACAGAGGGTAAGAGGTGCTAATACTGAGGAAGGGGTAGACCGAGAAAGACATGGGACGAGGTCATTAAGTGTGACTTAAGGGTTAAGGGACTGAACAGGGAGGCTGCCAGGGATCGAGCAGCGTGGAGAGCCGCCATTAGGTGACCAAGGCCGATGCATGCAAGCATGTTGGAGCCTTCAAAAACAAAATGAAAACGAAAACGAAAACATCATACTGAAATAAACTGGTGAGGAATAAGTGAAGCCTCGTGAACTGACAAGAGTATGGTACAGGTACAGGTGAAATAGTTGTTCTTATAATATGTTGCTTTTATCCTGTAGCTTGGCCGAACCACTCCAGCTGAATGATCCTCAGGAGCAAGTAGCACTGATGAGTTTACTAGTGGTGGCTTCAAATAGTGTTGGTGATGGTGGTGGAGGGGTGCACCTTCACATACTGATACCTTTATAACCAGGTGATGGAGCTGCCTGGTCATGCAAGTGTCCCTCAGCTCCTTTCTTGTCCTGCAGTTCACAGGTTTCATTCAGAGGCCACAGCAGCAACTATAAAATTGTTTTCATACTGCAGGTTGGCTGAACTACGTGAACTGAACGATTCCTTGGAGCAGGTGGCATTGTCAAACCTACAAGTTGCAGCTTCCACTGGGGTTGGCGGTAATAGACGTGGTATTCGACCTGGCCTGCCTGCTCCACCGCCCATGTTCACCCCACACACAGCTCCACCCACCCCAACGGCCACCAGACACGCCGACTACACTCTGAGTAAGTAACGCCACCAAGAGAGTAGCCTGGTCATCTGCTCTTAAGTGTATTGAACTAAGGCAGTGGTGGTGATGGTGGTTGATGAATTGGACTAGAGTGACAGCATTCAGTTGGTTTGATCCCCAAGACGTGACTGCAGGTACTCAGGTAGTAGGCTGGTTATCTATCCGTAAATGTATTGGACTACAGTAGGGAGAGGGTTGATTGTGGCACTGAGGGTAGGGGTAAGGGTGGTAGTGGTGATGTTAGATGCAGTATCAGAACAACTGGAAATAGCAAATTTTATGTCCAGAAGTAGAAGTAGTGAAACTCATCATCATCATCACCCAGACCTCCTTTCCCATGCCAGTGTGAGGTGATGTAGGGACCAGAGAGCCAGAAAAATACTGATAGAATTAGGTAAAAAGTTGGACCAGTTAAAGGACCCACTCTCCCATTCACTTACCATTCAAGCCCCTGGAATCTTAGCTTCAGCTGATGGGTCAAAAAATATTCTGCACATAGCTTTACACTTATCTGTCTGACAGTCCGTCCAGTGACTTTCTAGTTAGAGTGGGGTGCCAAACCTTGGTTGTATTCTTCTCTGCATAAAATTCATCCAGCCAGCTCAATCCCTTCTCAGTTCCCTAGCCTTGTTAGCTCCTGCACCTCTGTTTCTCACACACTCATTTTCTATATTTATCCACCTTCTTGACCTGCCATGCTTCCTCCCACCTTCAAACTCACTCAGATATTCCCTTTTCACCACTCGAGTTACACCCGTTCTCATCACATGCCCATAACGTCAAAGTACACTCTCTTTGACTTTGGTGTCCATACACTTCCCTCCTCCACATCTTTCACAAGTCACAGTATTCCTTATACTATCCATACTCTGCACTCCACACTCATTCCTCAACAGCTCCATCTCCACTGCTCTTCCTCTTGACTTTTCACTTTCATTCTGCGCCATACTCTCACACCCGAATGTTAGATTAGGCATTAAAACTCCTTCATGCAATGCAGTCACAGGTGCCACACTCAGACCTCTGCTTCTCATCAAGGCCTTCATAGCACCAGCTGTTTTCTTCCTCTTGACTTTCTACTTTTCCACTTTTGCACATTTGCATCACTATATCCATCAATGAACCCAGGTACTTAACTGTACTTAAACTCTCTCACCAGTTCAAGTTTTTGCCCAATCACTATAGAATTATATTCTGCATTGAATAGGAAGAGCAACCTTAGAATAATATACATACAAAGCCCTCTGAGATCCACACACACACACACACACCATCATCATCATATTTTATTATACAGTTGTTTTCTGTTTAGCTTGGGTTAGACAGTTTTACCTGCTTGCATGCTTCCACCTAATCGTTGAATACCTTGTCATGTGCTCCGCCATACGTACCTCGTCCAGCCACTTTCATCCCCTATCAGTTCCCTTGCCTCATCAAGCTCCATATCATTCTCACACATTATAGTTGTATCATCTTCGCTCGGCCCCATTTTTCTTTCTTTTGTGGCTTATTTAATGCAGCTCATTGGTAGAGAATAGTTTGGCATTACATCCTTTCCATAACCCTTCTTCATGACTAGCATAATATAGGCATGTGGAGAGCATGGAGGGTGACACGTAGGTTTGGAGGGTGAGAGTTGTGAATGTTGAGGTAGAGTTGCGAGAGGCCAGCTGAAAAAGACCTGGGATGAGGTCATAGAGCATGTCCTCTGAGATAAGGAACTGAATAGAGAGGCTTCTAGAGATTGAGCAGAATGGACAACTACTATTAGGTAACCGAGACATTTTGGAGCCTGTATAAACAGAGGAAATGAAGTGTGGTGTGAGTCGGAGAAAGGATAGCCTGATAGGAGAGGACAGCATAACATGTAGGCAGTTTGTCTGGGACCACCTTTTATGGAATTAAGATGTCTGGCTACCATTAGATGGATGTTTGAATGATGGTGGATCATTTCACAGGGCATACTGTTAATGGTTCTCACACTTATATGGTATATCGTCTCTTGTTGGTGGCAGCTATTGTCACTCACATGATGTAGTGATGCTTATTTCGTCCTTCACCTTTTTCATTCATTTTCTGTGTCTGCCCTTCTCTTTTCCTATTCTTCTCACACTTCCTGTCACTTGTATTAAGAGCTTCTTTCCACTTCATGTAGCTCTGCACTGAGTGAGAAGCCTAGTGGTTTCCTGTATCCCAAGAAGCCATTCAAAATCCTGGGTGGTAACCATATAACCAAATAATAGGGTGATGTGGAACCTTCTGTGGTGCCAGGCTTAACTGGGTGGAGACTCAAATGTGGCATCCTTCCAGGAACCAAATCTCCCCACTCTTCCCTGCACTTTGCTGTGGTGAGTTCTGGAAGGGAACATTGATTCACTGCATGCGATGGCATGCAATCACATGCCTGCAGTTTAAAGGTCTCCAGACTGGGGTTACTTCACAACAGCAACAACTTGTCTCTGTTCCCTACCTCACATAATCATTCACTGGGAATGGAGATCAGAAAGATGATGATGATGATGATTCATTGGTGATGATAGGCCTTCCACTTTAGTACTTTCTGTTTCCATGTCTCAGTATCCTTCATCACCTCATCTTTAAGTTAAAAAAAATAATAATAATAATAAAGGTCAGAATTATGATGATGATGATGATAAACATAGATATTATTTTTTTCCTCAACAGCTCGAGAAGCACAAGGAACATCATCCACACTTATTGATTGGATCATGGGAAAAAGGTGAGATATGAAATGTTTTGATTTAATTAAATTAGCCTGTATTAATACAGGAAAAAATCAATAAATGCATTACCAACACTCTTCCAGGAATCAAACCCAGGACCTCAGATGAGAGCCAGGCAACTTTTCACTGTACTTTGGGTAAGATTATAAGCTTCTACTCTCCCAGGTGCCAGGGGGTTGTCTCTTCCTTCTCAGACCCACAGTGGGAGCGAGGGTATCATGGCTACAAGTGTGTGATGAGGTGAGACAACGTTTACCTGGTCATGGGACAGTGGAATGCTGCCTGGCTTTCATTTGAGATTTCTGGGTTTGATTCCCAGCACAGTACTGCATTGGTAATGTGTTAGCTACTTTGATTTAGTTTGTACATATTTCTTTTAATGGGAATACCCCTGTATTATAATTTGTATTTCTTTTTATGTAGTTACCAGTACTATACTCCAATTTTTTTCCTTCGCTTTTCCTAGTGGTTGGTGAGGGCACTCACCATCCACTCACTCGATGTAGTGCTGCTCTTGGGTGCCTGCCCTTTCCTCTCTCCCTTCCTTCTTTCCATCCTTCCTCTTCCATCTCTCTTTCTTTCATTCTTTCCTCTTCCTTCTGCCTATGGGTGATTCTACACAGAGTGACAAGCCAAATGGTTTCCTGTACACCAGGAAACCATTTACTCTGTTGAGTGGTAACCATGTAACCAAATTTTGGTTCCTGGTGGTTTAGTGGGTAATTAAGGTGCTCCAATCAGATTGAGTCTGTGTAGGATCATATCCAAGGGGTGGTTGGGGTTTATTGCTCATGTAATGCCACTCAGGGATGAGTGAGGCCAGTCATTCTCATTTTAAATGTCAGGACCATCTTGCTTTGCCTCGGGTTCCTACGCTTCTCATGGGGAAACATAGGATTGGATGATGGATGAATGGGTGGATGGAATGAGAGTGTAGTCTATTAAATATCACATACTTTTTTATGAGTTCTCTGTCTGTTAGGTTTCTTCTTGGTTTCTGCTTCTACCTCACCCTGTCATTGGATGGGAAAAAAGAGGTCAGGGTGATGATGGTGATACTGCTGCTGCTGCTGATGGTGATGAGTGATAAATGACTATGATACAGATGCAGAACTGTATTTATTATTTTTTGATGTCATTTTTTTTTCTTTTCTTTCTCCCCAGCACACCTCGAGTCCTACATGTGTGATGAGGAACAGAGGGGGGTAGTGTGTGGAGTGTTTCCCTGACATGTAAGTAAGTAATATGGAGGTTGCTGTTCTTGTCGTAGTGGCCCCAGGCTTCCTTGAACTTTAACCTGGTGGACTGCTGGCTGGAGTTGCCGTTCTGCATTTCACCATCCTCCTTTAGGAAGATATGGAGGGAGTTGTGGGATGTCTGTATAACCAGCCAGAAGAACTACCTGTTTATATCATTGCCATCACATGAAGGTGTCCATCTCCAGAACCTGTTATAGTATGAAGATGCTGTAGAGAGATACCTTCATGCAGTAGCACTGTTATAACTGGTCATCATCACCACCTGTTTGTGCTAACATTTATCATCTCCCATCCCATCTCCTGAGAGGAGGATGGTGGATTGCAGAAAAGGGCAGTTTAAGCTTGCAGTTCATTGAGTTCACATCCAGATGAGCCTAGGTCCACAACAACAACAATAATAACAAGCAGCATGGAAGCTGGTAAATGGAGAGGGATTCTGGGATGAAGTAAGTTAAAGTAGGGTGGAGCTGCCTTGGATCATATTTGTAGTGAAAAAGTATTTGTATAAAATCTGAAAATCACTGAAAATAAAAAAAAATCCTGTTGATGAAATGTGTGAGTTGCCCCTCTTAACTACAGTTGAGGTGAACACAGTATTTGTAACATACAAAAAAAAAAAAATGGAGGGGAGGGAAATTTTGTACCTATCATCACTTGGAAGTTTTTACATGTACCATCACTTGGAAATGATGGTCTGTACACACCCACAGGCACCACCAACATAATATTAAACAAGCACAGTGACACGTAAACCACTGGTAATGTTTCATGCATTTGTTATGCTAACTTCATGGATCACAGGAGGACAATATTGGAAAGGAAAATTATGTTTTAAAATCATATTCATGAATGAAAAATACTGAATTGAGAAAGAGTGACATGATAATTTATAAAGCCAGGAAGCCTGATTGTTCTTATGGTAGGATGAGGGAACTCCTTCACTTTACTGTCAGTAATTACTCCTTACTCTACATGAGATGGGAATACAAAGGTACCCTTCTCATCTGACATTCTTGAACCTGATATAAGAGTCTTCTTCTTCACGGGATGACTTAACATTGACTTCTCTTTAGCCCACCCTGTTGTAATTTTTTTTCTTTCTCCCACAGTTCACTAATCACAGATTGATTATTTGTCAAAGCACACCATTTAGCTCTTCCTTGCCATTCCCAGGTGTTTTAGTACATTACCTATACAGTATTTGAATATACTAAATATATATATATATTTTAATAAGTAATCATGGATCTTCTTTGGCTCGTATCTCTGACTGGGGTAAAAATAATCTTGTTATTTTCAGTGCATCAAAAACTCAGTTTTTACACTTATCAACCCGACAAAATCTTCCTCAGGATTACCCACTAATGTTTAATAATGAACAGTTATGTCCTGCATCTTCCTTGAACATGCTTGGGGTTTCATTCTCTCAGGATTTGTCTTGGAAAGAACATATTACATCTCTTGTGAAATCTGCTTCCAAGAGATTAGGTGTGCTAAGCCGATTCCGTACTTTCTTTACCCCTGCACAGTTGTTGACCTTGTACACGGGTTTTATTCGCCCGTGTATGGAGTACAACTCTCATGTGTGGGGAGGCTCTCCACATGCAGCTCTTCTCAATAGGGTGGAGTCAAAGGCTTTTCGTCTCATTAACTCCCCTCCTCTTACTGATTCCCTTCAACCATTGTCTCTTCGCCGCACTGTTGCATCTTTATCTCTCTTCTATCGCTACTTCAATGGTCACTGTTCCTCTGAACTGTCTGCTTGCATCCCTCCACCTCTACGACGGGCACGTAGTACCCGTCTAGCAACAAACTCTCATCCCTTTTCTGTCCAACTCTCTAATGCAAGAGTTAACCGTTACTCCCAGTCTTTTATTTATGCAACTGGTCAACTCTGGAACTGTCTTCCTCTGTCTGTATTTCCTACTTCCTATGATCTCCAGTCTTTCAAACGCAGTGTGTCCAGGCATCTTGAATTGAACGGATCTTGAATTTGGCTCTCTTTTGTACTGTTTTTGTTTTTTCTTGGAAGGAACAGTATGCAGGCCCGTGGCCTTTGGTTCCTTCTTCCATGCATAAAAAAAAAAAAAAAAAAAAAAAAGATAAACAAAGAAAATCTTGAGAACAAGTGGCTACGATGTACCAGACGTGGGTGAAGTGTACTATACAGTATACTCCTAAATTGTCATATACAGACCATTATTCATATGTAGGGTAGGAAGTACATGGGTAACGTATGCCACTACATTATAACCAATGCTGCAACTTTTGTACTGCTTTTATTGTGCGTTATCACTGACATTCACCATCATTACCCATATCACCATAGTCTGTAGTAGTTTAAAGAGACGAGGAATATAGATCCAATAACAAAATTACATCAAGGGGGAGGGCAAACAAAAATGTAGCCCCAGAGACACATGGTAGGTAGACCCATTGTGTGGTAACCTGATTGTGTCCCTACAGTGATGCCAAGGCTAGCTTAATTTGCATCACTGCATATATGTAGCAGTTTAAGCAGATTTTTACTTTACATCACCTCTTATGGGCCAAGGCAACTCCACTCTACATGCTATCAGTGGAGGGGCCAAGTGTTCAGTCCACTCAGGAGCCAGGTTCACTGTGAAGCCTTATAACCAATTCTGTGTCGTAGCTGCAGTTTGTTTTTGCAGGGAGGACAAGGAAAGTAGAATGCACAGTTAAAAAAAAGAAAGAAGAGGAATACGATTGTAGGCTATCTTGTGCTGTATTTTTGCAGAAAGTACAAAGAAAGGATACAGTTTCTTGTGTCTCAATTACTGCCTGCAAAAAAATATCTGTTATAACAGGTGTACAGTGTAAGTCTATGTGAATGTTGTCCAGGGCCATTGGTTGATACAAAGGACAGCCAGTCACAAAAACAGTATACTGTACTGTGTTTGCTTTATCTTGGCCTAAAATTGCCCATTACCTTCTTGAATGCTGAGTTTTAACAGTAGATTGACATTAAATATGATGCAGATGATGAAGGGCCGTGGAAAGGATGTAGAGCTGTAGTACTGTCTCTTTCTGCCACTGACCTGTGTGAAATTAGTTACACGGGCAAAACTTGGGTCGGGTAAAGATGAAAATATTATACAAACCTGAACAAAAGTTCTAAACAGGAATAATGCCTCACCCACTCAGAGAGCGTAGTGCATGGTGTAGAAATGGCGTCATCAGCCGCATTGAGTTGATTGGATTAATTATGTATATACGAGAATGGAACCGTACATTGATGAGAGAGAAGGAAGAGGAGTGTTTGGGAGAATGAGAGAGGTATATATATGAGAACAAAGTAGCTTGGAGGTAGTTCTTCTCATGACCATCCCCTGTTGGAGGGTTCCCAGGAGGAACAAGTCATTGTCAGTGATGCTGATGAGTACTGTACATGACAAGGGATCCCTTTTTTAACCTGATAACCAGCAGATTGATCCTGTCTGGCAGGTGTATGTGAAGTGCGTATACTGTGCTAAGGAAATCCCCACCCCTCCTTAAATGGTCAGGCTTGTGAGATGGAGCCAGGACTCTGTGGGCTGGAGTGCTGTGTGAATGATTATGTGGTTCATTTCACCGGGCATGCTGTTGGAAGATATCCCACTTTCGTACTTTCTCTTTCCTTATTTTTGCATGCTGCCTCACCTCATCCATTGGTGGGTAAAAGGTCAGGATAACAGTAATGACCCTTCATCTGTTTCAGTCCATATAAAGACCACTGCATGACTGGACCCTCTCCTCAGACAGAATGGTAGGCAGAATTAACTCTTCCCCCGTACTGGTAAAATATCATTGGGTAGGGCATGTTGGTAGGAAGAATGATGCATATTGAACCCACGGAGCTTAGTTAAAAATACAGGTATATAGGCATTCCAATTTAGAGTATCTTGAAAATATGATTAAAATGTTATGATGCAGTGTTTAGCATCTTCATTTATGCATTTTTTTTTTTTTTCCAGGTTATACTTATGCACACCCTTGGACAACATGCTCCTGTATGACAACAAAAGAGAGTATCACCAACTCTGTGGTTTAGGGCTGGTACATAAACCACCTATATTCTATGCTGTCCAGCCTAACCTAACCTAACCTAACCTAACCTAACCTAACCTAACCTACCATATCCCAGCCCAGTCACCCTAACCTAACCACACCCAACCCAACCCAACCAAGCCCATCTTAGCCCAACCCAGCCCAGTCTAACCTAACCTGACAGTAGTTGATGGGTGCACAATCGATCTTCCTTAGAATTTACAAAGCCATGTAGCCAGGGAATGGTGTAGCGGCAGTTTTGACCCTGTAATCCAGGTGGCCATTTTTAGCTTATTCTTGCCCTTCACAATTTTATTTAATTATAGCAGGGATCTTTACGTTAGCAAAGGGGTTTATTGAGGCTGTGTCTGACTCCTACAGTCTGAAAGTGTCTTATAAACTGAATACAAATTAAGGCCTCATAGTGAAAGGGCTGTATCTAACTTGTCCATTTTTTAAAGTTTCTCATGACAGACTTTTTTTTAAATTGGAAAGGTTAGATATAGCCTTCATTAACCCCTTTCACAGCCTTTTTGAACTAGGAGGGATTAAGTATGACCTTCATTAACTTCATCACTACTCTTGATGTGTTTTCATCAGATGGAAGAAGGCCAATCCCAAGCTTGAATATCATATTGTGGTTAGGTGAAATTTGATGAGCTTTGGTTGTGAGATATAAATAAGTCTCCTTTTATACTATTTAAATTGAGATTCAGATGTGATTACACTTGGCCATCAGCTGAGCCAAAAGATGTTAGGGATTTTTGTCAAGTTAAGGTAAACATGCTGTAGTAGGTTGGTATCCTACACAGTAAAATAATTTAGTAGCAGCCAGAATAAAATAAAAATGACACCTGTGGGCTCAAAGGGTTAGCTATATAATTTTTTTTAGTCCCTGATTTATGTTATTTATGTGATACTTGATATTCTTTAGGGCATAGCAGTTAGAATACTGTAGTTGGAGTGATGACCTTGCCTAGGTTTGATCCCAGGAGGTTGCTAGAGGATTTTCAGTAATATGGTGCCAGCAAGGGGAGTAGGCTGGTCATCTGCCCTTGAATGTACTGGACTACAGTAGTGTAACCTCACGCACTCGCACCTCAAAGAGGGTACATTTCTTTCTTTTTTTTTACTGTGTCAGGAAACTAGTATTGTCTTTTAATACAGTAAGTACTCATTATAAGTAACCCTTTTTATATTGTTATGTCCACATCCCACACCACCACAGGCTCCAACAGCAGTAGTCCAGTATAGGAAGGACATTGCCCTGTGAATTGTTTTTCCTAAGTTCAGCCTTCCAGTGTACAACAGCAGATCAACTCTGGTGTCGCAATGACAAGCATCTCACATTTGTACCAAGTAATTACACTATACTGCATGCACGCCAACTACACTTCACTGATTTTCACAAGTACTGGTGCTACACTAACTCCGCAAGGCCACAAGTCAAACTGACTGAAAACTCCTCTTTTCTCTCCCTCGTCCTTTTATAACCTTCCTCAATACGCGAATGTTCTACTACGTACTTGTAGCAACAACAGTTTTCTGTTCCAGAGCATCTTACATTATGTAGCACTCTGAATGCTTTATCATAGAAAGTGAAATCAAAATCCATAATTTAACAGTCACCTAAATAAAACATTATGGAGAAAAAGAGATTAAAAATTAATGCATAACTTTACAAATTACCTCTGCTCAGAGCAGCAGGCTATCTGGCAACTGTGACTAATGACTGAAAAGGTGCAAAACATCGGGAATTTTCCACTAGCACTCCTGCTTCTCGACAATATATTTTTTTGTTATAAACACTGAAGCTTCTCTGGCTCATTCTCGACTGACTGAAATCATGTGGTGTTAACTGGAATAAGATACTTGAGCTGTCCTGGTCATGGGAAGTTATTGGTACCATTTTTACCATGTGCTGCTGTGTCTCATCTCAGCTTAACAAAAGAGAGAGAGAGAGAAGAAAAAAAGATGGCATTAGCTGGAAGAGAATACTAGAGTTGTGGTATTCATGAAAGGATGAAGTACATAAAAATTGTGTTGCATAGGTATACTTAAAATTGATTTGCCAGTTTGTCCCAGTTGACAGTATCAGTTACTGTGGAAAACATTGTGATATTTGTATTGTAGAATGAATCACCAGATTATATTTGTCTGTTTGTGCCACATATGGTAGTGATTGTTTGTAAGAAATTGCCATGTTTTATCGTTGATGCCTGATGAGGAGTGACATTTATCAGAAGTGTTTCAACATCCACCCCTTTATTACCTCATTAGGTACCGAGGGGCCTGGGACTTGGCTGCCCAGTCCACACATGTAAGGCAACAATAGCCATCTTTTTGTTATTGAGTTGGGTATGTAAGCAGTGAACTGTAATCATCCTTCACTATTACACCCTGATGACTCATCTAATGGAGCATTATACATTTTTTCAGTCAAAGCACAGCCCTTATTTATGGTTTCCCAGACTTTTAGTATTTTTTCATCCATCATGAATCTTAAAAAATTGAATAAGTTTATTGCCATATACATAAGGTACCCAGAGTTGAAGTGGGTGGAATGTGCCAGTGGCAATGACAGCCATGCATAGGTTTGATGTCCAAGTGGGAACTGGAGGATTTTCAGTCTTGTTATGTCATTGAGGGAAGGAGGCTGATCATCTACCCATAAATGTACTGGCTTACACTAAACTAGCCTTGGATCCCTACATCTCAGAGGAGGTCATTAGGATAAGCTGTTGCTGTTTTGCCTCAGTTTAAACAATGATGGATGTTTTCCTGATTTTTTTCTATTCCAGGAAAAAAAGAACCCAATGCTGGGAGCCTGCAGAACTTGTCTGTTCAAAAGGAAAAAAAAAAAAATAGGAAACAAAAAAATAAGGATCCATTCGCCTGACATGCCTGGTAAAATTTTCCAATTTTAACCCCTTCATTCTGACTGAAGTATTTTAAAAATATTCTAGCTAACCTCATATGATTTTACTCATCCGTGGAAAGATGTTCACCAACCTTTATGTTTAAAAAGCCTTTCCAGAACTGAATGAAATTTGAGGTGCATAGAATTAAATAGAAAATAAAATACATTACTGGTTTGAAAGAACTAAAAAAAGTTGAGGTCATAGGCAGTGGAAGGAAGAGACTGAGGAAAATAGTTTTTTATAATCAGGGAAATTAGAAACCTGCTTTTTAGGCAACAGTTCATCTTTCATAGGCATTTTTCTAAATGTATTGTGAACTTAACCCGTTTAATATGAAGAAATAGCCGAGTTATATTCTTGTTAATACAAGACCGTTTTATTTACAAGTAACTTTGATGTATTTCAATGAACAGATTAATATCAGGTTTTATCTTACCACTTCAGTTTGAAGTCTCTTGGAAATTGGAAGTTTTTAGCCTAAGTTAAATATTGTTATTATTGCAACCCCAGGCTCATCTGTACATGAACCCAGTGAACTGCAGGCTTATGTTGTCCTTCTGCAGTCCAGCATTCTCCTTTAGGGGAATGGAGAGGGAGTTGAGTGGAATTTACATGACCGGGTCGCTCCTCCACCCAGTTATATCAGTGCCACCCAATCAAGGCACCCTTCCGCAGCATTGTGAACTTAGAGCAATAAAACTAAGTACTGTACATAGAAAAAGGGTGACTTATAATTAGAATTTACTGTAATGAACTTTTATCAATCATGTTAGTGTATAGATGTGTTTCCATTGGGGGCAGATATTGAATGAATGGATGGTTAGTTCCCTTGTTTAGAGACGATGATGATAATGATGATGTTTATACAAATGTGTGTACATTTTGTGAACATAGGAAAAATATTTGTATTGTCAAATTTAATTGAAAGGAATAAAAGGTTAAGAATATATTTTTACATAATATTTTAGCTGTACATATGATGAAATAGAACCATCAGTCATTTTAAAGTTTGGAAAACTTAGCTTTAAAGTGGACAGAAAACAGTGTATAATAGCAATAATTGGGTAATATACATGTGCAGTATGTATAGTTAAGCTTAGCCTGTAACAAGGCCTTCCTCAAAAGTCCTCTGGTTCTCCCTAGAGGCCTTTCAAAATCATCAGCCTTGCCCTTGGACTTGACCTTGTGGTTTTCTAAAAGCCTTGGCCTCATAATTTTGAATTTACATTGGGAAAAACTGAATACCAGTCTGCTATTTTGCACTGAAAAATGTATTGGTCACCATGCAAAATAGGTTGGGTTAGAGACTGACAGTGCCGGGTAAAACATGTGCTGTGGCAATGGAATCTATTCAAAATTAGAGTCTGCTGTACACTGTACTGTACTGTATTTTGTTTGCCATAAACTGGGTAACGAGCACTGCAGGGCTGGTAGTTTGTGTGGCGGAGCAGTCACCCACCATTTTGCTTCTTGAGTAGTATATGTTTCATTGCCTCATCCAAACATCCAGGTATAAAGCTGCAGTGATGGCAGTACCTTTGTGTATTTGTATGTTTATAGCCAGGTGTCTTAATTATAGGGGGGATGGCCTCAAACAAGTCACCTCCATCATCCTGTCCTCTGCCATCAGTTGCCCTCCCACCAGCTCTCATCACCCTCATTCATACACCTCTCCACTCTATTGCTCCACCACCACTTGAAGGGAAATTTTGTGTGCATAGTTCCTTCCATAAATATTTAAAAAAAAAATACAAGTAGCATGACCCTTGCTTGCAATTTTGTCTAATGAGCTATTTTTTTTTTACTTATTTTTTATTTTTTTTATTTATTTTTTTTTGGAGGGGAGGGACCTTAGAAACATTGGCACATTCCAGTAGGAGCTGTGTTTATTGGGATTATATTCTCATTAGTCAAGGAGACCCCTGCACATTTTTGTTATCAGTTACTTTATGCATGTAGTACTTTCATATTCATTTGTATATTGTCTGTGCATTCTGTGCCTGATTGTGAAGGTAAAAAGGTAAAGGTGGGGGCAGATGCCAGGAGGTACTTGGATGCAGTGCTTCACATCAGAGCCAAACCTCCTCACATTTCCCTGCACATCACTGTGGGAAGGACCGAAGTTGAACTCTAGTGAGATGCTGTGCACCACAAGGGGATGCTGTACCCCTACATGGTATAAGTACACTACAGTGCCGTGCCTGTAGGACGGCTAGTGCTGTAACCGATAGTATTTGCCAAACTAATAAATCACCGATATTTGCTTTTTTTCCGATACTGAACCATTACCGATACAGTACAGTATTTACTGTGGATATCGGTGTATCGGATATAGATGGAGGAAACATTAAAATGATTTTTATTGAAGATTTTGTTCATTGTTTTGCCTGATTTTGTGTGAATGAATGCTATTACCTTGAAACTGTTTGCTGAAAACCATTAAAGGTTCAAAATAATAAGTGGGTGAATGAGAAAAGAGAAAAAGAAAAGAAAAATGAACTGAAGGCTGAAAGCAGCAAGTTGAGTGAGGTACAATTTGTGGTGTGTAAAGATGGTGGCCGTGTGGGTGGCTACGTTTCATTTGGGCATAAAATCCAGTTTGCTGCTATTTCATTTGAGCCCCAGTATACCACTTCATTTGGGCACCAACATATTGCTACTAGACAAATGTAAATTGTGTGCAGTTATCCCTCGATTATCCGAACGATCCATTACCCAGATGCAGTGATCTGGCTGTATTAAACCATTATTTGTACATTTTTCCATTTTATCCAGACAAAATGTTTGTGTCCAGGTGGAAATTATGACCATGTGAACATTTTTGCCCACCAGAGCAGGAATAGCCTGGTGGTCCTGTGCTATCGGGCTCAGTAGCTCACCCAGCCTCCCACTGGAGACCCCCTCGGTTGTTCCCATTTCCCGCCTGGCCACTGTGTAGTCAACAGCTCCTCTCAGACAGTTGTTATGGCAGTGCACGTGGTGGCTTTTGTGGTTGTTCCCTACCTGCTTCATGCTCATCAGGGTACGTCACTAGACCACATGGGATGTACTGTGCAGTGCAACAGCTTCACCAGCCGCAGTGCAACGGCCAGAGTCAAGGAGCTAGCGGGTTATTCAGCACGACGCCCTGTGAGGAATCATGAGTGTTTTCATTGATTTTACTTGAGTTTACATTGATTTTATTCTAGCTTACTATAGTGTACCATGATTTTATTCTATTTTACCATGAATTCATACCATTCTACCATTATGTTTTGTGTGCCCTCTGCATTTTTCTTGTGTAGCTGTTTTTTTCATGTCACTGCATGGTATGGCCCTGCAATGGTGATTGCTTGTCTGTGGTTGATGAGTCTACCTGACCATGGTAATTGCCTGGCTGTGGTTTATAGGTCAGCTTGACCAGATAGAGTAGTGTTAAACAGGAACAAGTGCTGTACGATGTACTGTGGTGGCCTTTTACACTGGCTTTCAAAGATAGGTTATGGACAAAGGGGGCCCAGGAGAGAAGTCCATTATCCGGACAGATCCACTTTCTAGACGTAACTTTGGCTCTGTTACATCGGATAATTTAGGGATTACTGTACAGACTTCCGCACCCATTAGTTATTATATTATTTGTTTAGTCATAAATTTAATCCTTGAAGGGGAAAGTGAGGTCTGGGAAACACTAGAGTCACCTGACGTAGCACATAAGGTGTGTGTGCATATGCTACAGTGATGGTGGGTGGGCTTGTGGGGCAAGTGCCAGTGCTTTGATATCCCTTGAGGGAGGAGGATGCATGCTGCTCTGTTCTATCTGCTCTGTCAGCAGCAGGTGGTGTGGGATTTCTGCCACCCTACATTGCCCTTTATAGGCACAAAATTAGAAAATTGACCCATTGACATTTTGCATTGCAACTCTTGCAAAATTTATTGTTGTGGTGCTTATTGTTGTTCATATGATTGCAATATAAATTCCCTATTGATTGTGGGCCCATTTTGCAAAATCCCACTGTATTTATTGATTTTATATATATATATATTTTTTGTAGATTGTGATGGACCCCAGGAGGTAGGTGTCTGATGACGATATCTCAGCCCTGCTGGAATTCTTTAACCTAAAGTACATCTGCAAAAGTTAAGCATTTGACTGCCCTTTAAGTGTACTATCACAAAACTCCTGAGTCACACATAAGGCTGGGAAGTTGCTCTCATTTGTCTTTCACAGATTCATATCTTTTGGGGGAGGCAGGCCGAGGCCAGCCTCGGGCAGGGCTTCCAGTCACAGTCGTTCTGTGGGTTAGACAAATTGTACATGAATTTTTTTGTTTACAACGTCAAGGTGACTTTTTAAAGGGCATTATTATTATTATTTTTATTTATTTATTTTATTATTTTTTTTAAGGGCCAGCCTTATATGTGATAGTACTCTTAATGGATAGTCAAAGGCTTCTGTTTTACAGACATACAATTATATTTTTCATTGAAATTGAAAAAAGACAATTTTGGGTGTCATTTTGTTATGCTATGTACTCAGGACTCAACCTCTTGCTCCCTGCATATGAGGAGCTGATCTGGGGTTCTTTTCATGACTGGGTCTGGAGCATGCAACCAGAGGAACAGGGCTCCAAAGCACGGGCCAACCAATCTTACACGTATATTGTCATACAAACATACAGTACTGGGCACAATACAAATGGGCGGATTATACACACTATTGTGGACACAAAGGACAGGAGTTGTGACTGCAGGTGACAGGGTAGCT
Organism: Birgus latro; assembly: GCA_018397915.1. Classification (NCBI taxonomy): domain Eukaryota; kingdom Metazoa; phylum Arthropoda; class Malacostraca; order Decapoda; family Coenobitidae; genus Birgus; species Birgus latro. The sequence continues at coordinate 757 of JAGKTI010004622.1, read as the reverse complement.
GTTAGGGTAGCTGTAGGCGTTGCCCAGGTGTGGGAGGGGTCCAGTCAGGCGTGCGCTCTCTGAAAGGGCACGGGACTACTGTTATAGGCCGGATCGTCTGGTGTGGGCTGTGAGGCGGCGTAGAGGGAGACCTTTCCCTGAAGGGGCCCTCGGGACGAGCCGAACAGGGCGAGTAGGTGTGCTGCCTTGCACTCGCCCTTGGGGGAGGTCGGCTCACCGGCTGGTCTGGGAAGGTCTCGGCCGGGAGTCCTCGGGGCGTCCCTTGATGACTGGGGGCTGCAGCGTCGCCTTTGCTGAGAATCCGTCAGGGGCTGCCTGCGGCATCTCTTCCCCTGGGAGTCCGGCAGCAACGGGTGACGTAGGGGTGCTGGTTGCAGTGAGCGTATCCCCAGGCTCATTATGGGGCTGCTTCAGACCCTTTCCAGCTGCAACTCCACTGGGGAGCTAGCTCCTCCCCTAGGGGTGTGGGGAGAACGAGAGGGGCGTCCCACTCGGCCTCTGGAGGAGTGAGGCAAGCAAGGGGTGTTCTCCTCGGTGGGCGTGGGCGTCGCAGGGGTAATACAGTGGACGTTCCCTCCCCGGCGGGCACAGTGGGCACTGCCACGGTTCCACTAAACCCTGGGACTGCAGGTGAGAGGAGTACGGTGGTCGTCCTTTCCCTGGTGAGCATGGTGGGCATTGCCGTGGTCTTGCTCCCAGTGGGGGCTGCAGGGGAGGGAAGCACGTTGGATGTTGCCTCACCAACGAGCACAGTGGG